>VZTZ01009895.1:838-16786 GCA_013400955.1 Drymodes brunneopygia | reverse complement strand
GCTTTGGGGCTGCTGGGGCGGCGGCCCAGGTTATCATGAGCTGCTGCTGCGCCCTTCTCTCAATCCCACTGCAAACACAGAATAACTGGGAGAAGCCAGGCTGGAGAGGAGGAGGAGGAGGAGAGCACAAGCCTCAAAAGACTGCATTTCATCCTGCTTGGGCTCTGTGTGCTGGGTGTTGCCTCACTTGTGCCACTGCTGAGGTCTTGCAGTGGCTTCCTGTAGGGAAGGGGACAGGGATTGTGGTGCCCATCTGTTGGGTGTCAGGCCTGTGTGGGGCAGAACACTTCTTGTAGCTTCTTCAAGGTGGGGCTTCCAGCTAAATCTTGGTTTTTACCCTTTTGTGTTTCAGCTGCTGTGGAGGAGTCGCCTTCCCAGTGAGTGAGTGCAGCCACATCCTGCTCTTCCTGCTGCCCACGGTGGCCTGGCTCAGACACACTCCAGGCTCCAGAGCTCCTCAGCTGCACTCCAGAGGCAGCAGTCTGGAAGCAGAGAGCTCATAACGATGGTTCCCAAGGAACCAGAGCTGGTCTCACTTATTGAATTGTCACTGTGAACCTCCAGTGCCTGAGAGTCACTGCCCTGGACGTGCCCAGAGCTCCGGTGCTGCCTTCAGGGGGTCACACCGTGGCTCTTCCCCTCCCTGCTGGAAGTGCCTGTGTGGAAGGGTGAGGAGCACAGAGGTTGTTTTCCTCTGTGGAAGCTGTTTCTGGTTACAAAGCCCAGGCTGACAGCTCCGTGTCTGAGAGAGCTGTCAGCCTTTGCACAGCAGCGTCTGGAGTCAGGGCCCCAGGCGCTGTGCTGGGTGACTAAATGCAAACCTCTTTGCTAATTAGAGAAGTCTGTCCTTTCCCATCCCCCCCCTAAAACGTTTCACCCATTTATTGAGCACACTTTGGAGGGTCCTGCCTGCACGGCTGGCCAAGCTCTGCTCGAGCAGAGCCTCCCTGTGCTGCACAGCTCCCCTGAAATGCTGCCTGGAGCTTTCCAATTACAGCCTCCCCTGGCCCCAGGAGCTCGCTGGAGGATCCTCCAGCTGACATTTGTCCTCAGGCCCCTCAGTCCTGCTGCTGATGGGCTCACTGGCTCCCAGCTGAGCTAGGGAAGGCAGCAAAACACAGCCAGGGATTGTCAGTACTTGAAGTTTTTTAACCCACATTTTTCCAGGGAGCTGATGAGTTTTCCCCAGGGATCTTTACGGGCAGGAGAAGCACATCCATGTGTTATGGACAGGAGTCACGGTTTTTGTCTCCAGAAGGGTCGTTTCCTTTCCTTTATTTTTTTTCCTCTTCTCTTCTTTTTTTAACTTACATTTGCCCTGGGCCATTTTTTGATGAGCTTCTGTCTCTGATCTGTCTGACATTGCAAATGCTCGTGCCTTTCACATCCATCTTTGTGCCGTTGCCAATCTGTTGTGTATAAAGTCGGTGCTTTCATAAGCTGGCTGAGATGAAATCTCTCTAATTATTTTTGTGATTCTTTCCTGTTTTCAATGAGGGAAACCTCGACGGGCTCTGGTAAAAGCCAACTGATCCCTCTGGCATGTGGAAGGTAATGAATTTCTGCAGGTCTCCTGCCCTTTCTTCCCTCGCCTCCCAGGCTCCGGCTGGGGAAGGGAGCAGGTCCCGTCCGGCTGGGAGAGGCGTGTGCAGCCCTGGCTGCAGACACAGCCTCCCTGTTTGGCTCCTGGCAGGGTGGGTGCATGGGTTTTTCCCTGCCTTTTTTGTTTCTTGTGGAGCTGCCTTTGCAGGCGGTTACACCCTGCTATCCCAGGAAGCCGGCTGGAATTCAAAGGTTCTGCCAGTCCTCTGGCACTTTCCTGTGCTGCAGGTTACGGAGACGGCTCAGCCCCGTGTCGGGGAAGGTGCTTTCCCCTCCCAGACCAACCTGGGCACCAAGGGCTGGGTTCAGTTGCCTCAAAGCCCTTCTGGGCCACTGCCTCTCCTCCCTGTGTGGAGCTGGCAGCAGCTCCAGCTCCTTCCAGCATCGGATTTCTCTTGCCTGTGTTGTGCAGAGCTCTCAGGGCTCCCCTTGCCCCACACCACATTCAAACACATCCCACAGGAAGGCCTGGTGTTCCTCCTACAGCCTTGCCAGGGCTGAGGGCTGGCTGGGACAGCAGCAGGCAGGACAGAGGTCGGTGGTGTCACCAAAATGCCACTGCTTCAGGAGCTGAGCTCTTCCTGCTCCAGCTGGGCTGCCAAATCCAGGGGTGCAGCCCCCACCCCGTTCCTATCAGTGTACTGGTGTGAGGTGGATTATTTTATGGCTTTATGACACCTTTTTGCACTGCAGCGCTGGGGCTGGAGGTGTCACGAGTTTGATATGGGTGACATATATTGGGATCCTTTGCTCCAGGCTGGGGAAACCAGTGTGGACCAGTGCTCTTTGTGCTGGGCCGGGGGCTCCGGCGAGGGCTGGAGCCCTCGGGCTTTCACAGCCTGGGCTCTCCATGCAGGAGTTCAGCTGTGAAGCCCAGCGAGATCATTTGAATAATTTAATACCGGGCTGTGACCAAGCCTGGCGAAAGGGTAAAGGAAACAAAGAGGCCCCCAGCCCCGAGCAACAAAAGCTCCTGGAACGACAAGCCGAGGCATGTCCGCGCTGCCGGAGGCAGAGAGCAGCCCGGGCAAATAGGCCACTTGCATTCCTCACGTCTGCTGCTTTGTTTGCCTGCAGAAGCTCCCGGTGAAATCTGCAGGTCTCAGGGCTTCTCCCTTTATCCTTGTTTTGTTGCCGTGCTCTGCGGAGCTGCTGGTGGATCGGTGTCCCCGCGGCTCTTCCTGCTGAGGAAAGGCAGGGCCGGAGGGGAGAGGGAGGGGGATGATGTGGGATGAGGCTGCCTGGTCCCCGCTTATGCATCCCGGTGCGGGTCCCCTCTGGCCATTGTCACCCAGGGAAAGGCTGTCCCTCTTCCGAACAAGATCCTGCTGACTTGGGGCCATTGCTGCTGCAGGAAACAGGCCAAACCGCCTGCTGGTCCCGGAGCTGATTTGTTTTCATTCCGGCACCTCTGTCGAGGTCGTATCCTCATTCCCGCGAGGCTTTTGGCAGGGGGTGCGGCTGCCGTCCCTCTGTCCTTCTGCCTCGATCCCTTAGCCCTGCCCTCCCTGGGCACCAGGCCTCAGAAGCCGGGAGAGGACTCTCCCCACTCCTTTCCCCGGGGCGAAAGGCTCCACCTTAACTTCTTTAGAAGCCGGAGCGTCGGTTTTCTGTCCCTCCAGTTTAAGTAAAATACAAGGCGGAGGGATGGAGCAGCAGGGAAGGCAGGGGAAGAGGACAAGAGGCCTCTCCGAGCTCAGATGGGCTCAAGAAGTGACCCATCATAGGGGACAGGGAACATATCACCTCCACAAAGGGAATTGCCCTGAGTGTCGCCTTTGTGTGAGACAAATGCCTGACTGTGATGTTGAGTGCAGAGAGGGCTTTGCTCAGGGAGAGGGGAAAAGGAGGGATCTTTGTTTGCAGGGTCTGACACCTCCCAGCCGCCCTGCCGGCACAGCCATCACCTTCTGATGGCTTTGTCAGCTCCCGGCTAATTAGCAGAGATGCTCTTCAGTGAGATTAGGGAAGAATAATTTTAAAAACATCAAAGAGAAGCAGTAAATAATGATAAAAGTCGGCTGTTTCATGGTTGTCATCGGAGGCACAGGCTGCCTGTGTTTACAGGACTGATGTGTCCTGTCTTTGGAGTCCCATCACCCCCCAGGATATCAAGGACCCGTCCTTTTGGCCTGAACCTTGTCCCACAGTGGTGTCCAGGGACAGTTTTAAGCTGGAGCCAGGTCACAGCATGTCAGGGACAGTGTCTGGGTAGTGCCTATCTCTTGCTGGAGACAGCCTGGCTCCGGGCAGTGCTGGCACAGAGTGGCAGAACCAGCTGGACCATGGGGCTGCTGGTGGATCCTGCCCTGGGGGTGTCACAGCCCTGAGCAAACCCAGCCGGGGAGCACCTCAACCCCAGCTCAAGGTGCCTGTTGCTCCCCACTGCTCCCTGCACAGTTGCCCACTGTCACTTGTTTTTACCTGTCGGGTTTCCAGTATCACTGGGAGCTGGTTAAAGTTTAGCTCAGCGCTCTCCATCATCCCAGCAGATACTCACGTCTCTTGGAAAAAACCCTGCTGATGGCAGCTCGTGCTCAGTGTAGCTCAGTACAAAGTTCCCTGATATTTGGGGAGCCCCAGTGCAGCAAAGAACAACCTGCCATCCCTCAGGGTAACCCCAGAAACGAGCCACCCATCCCCTCCCTGGCAGCTCTGGCAGCGAGCAGGCTGCCTCCCCCCGGGCTGCTGCAGGGTTTTATTTTAAGCAGAGCCTCTCGGGGAGAAGGGTAACGTGAGCTCCTTGAGTGACAAGTGATAGAGCTCGACTTGCTCAGCGTGTCCCCCAGGAATCCCTCTCCTCTGCCATTTGCTAATTGAAAACTGCTAACATTTGGGTCTGGAGCAACTGCCGCCCTTAATGGGAAGCTGGCTGGAGTGAGCGTTGGTGGGACTAACACATGCTCACAGCCTGTCATCTGCTCGGCTCCATCTCTGGGGAAAGGGGCAAATACTCCCATATGCTGCTCTGATTTCTCAAAGAGTGACGAGGGGGCTGGAGCCAGACAGATTTGCTTTTATTCTCCCTCCTCCAGGCTCTTGCTCAGTTACAAACCGTGGCTGGAGGGAGGCTGTTGGCTGCAGCCTGGGGTGTGAGCTCCCANGGAAGGTAATGAATTTCTGCAGGTCTCCTGCCCTTTCTTCCCTCGCCTCCCAGGCTCCGGCTGGGGAAGGGAGCAGGTCCCGTCCGGCTGGGAGAGGCGTGTGCAGCCCTGGCTGCAGACACAGCCTCCCTGTTTGGCTCCTGGCAGGGTGGGTGCATGGGTTTTTCCCTGCCTTTTTTGTTTCTTGTGGAGCTGCCTTTGCAGGCGGTTACACCCTGCTATCCCAGGAAGCCGGCTGGAATTCAAAGGTTCTGCCAGTCCTCTGGCACTTTCCTGTGCTGCAGGTTACGGAGACGGCTCAGCCCCGTGTCGGGGAAGGTGCTTTCCCCTCCCAGACCAACCTGGGCACCAAGGGCTGGGTTCAGTTGCCTCAAAGCCCTTCTGGGCCACTGCCTCTCCTCCCTGTGTGGAGCTGGCAGCAGCTCCAGCTCCTTCCAGCATCGGATTTCTCTTGCCTGTGTTGTGCAGAGCTCTCAGGGCTCCCCTTGCCCCACACCACATTCAAACACATCCCACAGGAAGGCCTGGTGTTCCTCCTACAGCCTTGCCAGGGCTGAGGGCTGGCTGGGACAGCAGCAGGCAGGACAGAGGTCGGTGGTGTCACCAAAATGCCACTGCTTCAGGAGCTGAGCTCTTCCTGCTCCAGCTGGGCTGCCAAATCCAGGGGTGCAGCCCCCACCCCGTTCCTATCAGTGTACTGGTGTGAGGTGGATTATTTTATGGCTTTATGACACCTTTTTGCACTGCAGCGCTGGGGCTGGAGGTGTCACGAGTTTGATATGGGTGACATATATTGGGATCCTTTGCTCCAGGCTGGGGAAACCAGTGTGGACCAGTGCTCTTTGTGCTGGGCCGGGGGCTCCGGCGAGGGCTGGAGCCCTCGGGCTTTCACAGCCTGGGCTCTCCATGCAGGAGTTCAGCTGTGAAGCCCAGCGAGATCATTTGAATAATTTAATACCGGGCTGTGACCAAGCCTGGCGAAAGGGTAAAGGAAACAAAGAGGCCCCCAGCCCCGAGCAACAAAAGCTCCTGGAACGACAAGCCGAGGCATGTCCGCGCTGCCGGAGGCAGAGAGCAGCCCGGGCAAATAGGCCACTTGCATTCCTCACGTCTGCTGCTTTGTTTGCCTGCAGAAGCTCCCGGTGAAATCTGCAGGTCTCAGGGCTTCTCCCTTTATCCTTGTTTTGTTGCCGTGCTCTGCGGAGCTGCTGGTGGATCGGTGTCCCCGCGGCTCTTCCTGCTGAGGAAAGGCAGGGCCGGAGGGGAGAGGGAGGGGGATGATGTGGGATGAGGCTGCCTGGTCCCCGCTTGTGCATCCCGGTGCGGGTCCCCTCTGGCCATTGTCACCCAGGGAAAGGCTGTCCCTCTTCCGAACAAGATCCTGCTGACTTGGGGCCATTGCTGCTGCAGGAAACAGGCCAAACCGCCTGCTGGTCCCGGAGCTGATTTGTTTTCATTCCGGCACCTCTGTCGAGGTCGTATCCTCATTCCCGCGAGGCTTTTGGCAGGGGGTGCGGCTGCCGTCCCTCTGTCCTTCTGCCTCGATCCCTTAGCCCTGCCCTCCCTGGGCACCAGGCCTCAGAAGCCGGGAGAGGACTCTCCCCACTCCTTTCCCCGGGGCGAAAGGCTCCACCTTAACTTCTTTAGAAGCCGGAGCGTCGGTTTTCTGTCCCTCCAGTTTAAGTAAAATACAAGGCGGAGGGATGGAGCAGCAGGGAAGGCAGGGGAAGAGGACAAGAGGCCTCTCCGAGCTCAGATGGGCTCAAGAAGTGACCCATCATAGGGGACAGGGAACATATCACCTCCACAAAGGGAATTGCCCTGAGTGTCGCCTTTGTGTGAGACAAATGCCTGACTGTGATGTTGAGTGCAGAGAGGGCTTTGCTCAGGGAGAGGGGAAAAGGAGGGATCTTTGTTTGCAGGGTCTGACACCTCCCAGCCGCCCTGCCGGCACAGCCATCACCTTCTGATGGCTTTGTCAGCTCCCGGCTAATTAGCAGAGATGCTCTTCAGTGAGATTAGGGAAGAATAATTTTAAAAACATCAAAGAGAAGCAGTAAATAATGATAAAAGTCGGCTGTTTCATGGTTGTCATCGGAGGCACAGGCTGCCTGTGTTTACAGGACTGATGTGTCCTGTCTTTGGAGTCCCATCACCCCCCAGGATATCAAGGACCCGTCCTTTTGGCCTGAACCTTGTCCCACAGTGGTGTCCAGGGACAGTTTTAAGCTGGAGCCAGGTCACAGCATGTCAGGGACAGTGTCTGGGTAGTGCCTATCTCTTGCTGGAGACAGCCTGGCTCCGGGCAGTGCTGGCACAGAGTGGCAGAACCAGCTGGACCATGGGGCTGCTGGTGGATCCTGCCCTGGGGGTGTCACAGCCCTGAGCAAACCCAGCCGGGGAGCACCTCAACCCCACCTCAAGGTGCCTGTTGCTCCCCACTGCTCCCTGCACAGTTGCCCACTGTCACTTGTTTTTACCTGTCGGGTTTCCAGTATCACTGGGAGCTGGTTAAAGTTTAGCTCAGCGCTCTCCATCATCCCAGCAGATACTCACGTCTCTTGGAAAAAACCCTGCTGATGGCAGCTCGTGCTCAGTGTAGCTCAGTACAAAGTTCCCTGATATTTGGGGAGCCCCAGTGCAGCAAAGAACAACCTGCCATCCCTCAGGGTAACCCCAGAAACGAGCCACCCATCCCCTCCCTGGCAGCTCTGGCAGCGAGCAGGCTGCCTCCCCCCGGGCTGCTGCAGGGTTTTATTTTAAGCAGAGCCTCTCGGGGAGAAGGGTAACGTGAGCTCCTTGAGTGACAAGTGATAGAGCTCGACTTGCTCAGCGTGTCCCCCAGGAATCCCTCTCCTCTGCCATTTGCTAATTGAAAACTGCTAACATTTGGGTCTGGAGCAACTGCCGCCCTTAATGGGAAGCTGGCTGGAGTGAGCGTTGGTGGGACTAACACATGCTCACAGCCTGTCATCTGCTCGGCTCCATCTCTGGGGAAAGGGGCAAATACTCCCATATGCTGCTCTGATTTCTCAAAGAGTGACGAGGGGGCTGGAGCCAGACAGATTTGCTTTTATTCTCCCTCCTCCAGGCTCTTGCTCAGTTACAAACCGTGGCTGGAGGGAGGCTGTTGGCTGCAGCCTGGGGTGTGAGCTCCCAGCAAGACCAAGCCACAGGAGTGTGTGTCCCCCCACCCCGTGGGGGGCTCAGGGCAGCCCCTCCATGTCCTGCTGTAGGTACCGGCTGGGACAGGAGTTGCTCTCTGTGGTAGGAGCAGGTCCGGGAGCTGTGTCCCACCTCCAGCCTTGCTCAGGGGTACCACCGTGGCCTCGGGCTGCCTGCAGGAGTGTGGCACCCCTGGGACACCTCTGAGTCAAGGAAGGCATGTAGGGTCAGTGAGGACACCACCGTGTGTGCCCCGCAGAACCCAGCCCTGGGCCAGGGAAGAGAGACTGCAGTGAGTGAGGGGCCCGTGTGTGATGTGATGGTGCTCCCCAAAACTCCTGGGGTGGCTGTTCCCACTGCGGTGGGTTCCAAATCCCCCAGAGGGCTGTGCCCGGTGGGGCCCTCCCCAAGTCTCCAGGGTGGCTGTCCCNCCGCGCACCCCTTCCCCTGTGGGGTACCCCGGTCACGCACCCCCACACCAACCGACCCGGCGTTCCGCACCCCGCGGGACAGCGGGTGCTCCCCGCAGCCCCCCCCATCCTCCGCCGGCCCCGGGGCTGCAGTGTCCGGGGGGGCCCCGGGGAGGGGTGCGGAGTGCCCTGGGCCGGTGTCGGAGTGCGGGGTGCACGGGGGTGCGGATGCCCCGGGCCCGGGAGGGAATGCGGGATATCCCGGGAAGGGGCGCGGGGTGCCTGGGGGGTGCGGATGCCCTGGGGAAAGATGCGGGGTACCCGGGGGTGCTCCGGGCCGGGGATCGGCTGCGGTGTGCCCCGGGAAAAGGTGCGGAGTGCCCTGGGAAGGTGCAGAGTGCCCCGGGAAAAGGTGCAGGGTGCCCGGGGATGCCTCGGGCCGGGGAAAGGTGCGGGGTGCCCGGTGGCGCCCCGGGGCAGGGAGGGGGTGCGGGGCGCGCCCAGCCCGTGACAGCCGCCCCGCGGGTGCAGCGGCCCGTGGCCCCTTTCGCTGAGGAGGAGGAGGAAGAGGAGGGCCGGGTGAAGCCCGGAGCGGCGAGTTTCGAGATTTGAGCTTAACCCCTTCCTGCCCCGGCCCCGCCGGAGGAAGTGGCCGGGGTTGTTTTTGGGGAGGGAGGTACGGCCACCCGGGTGCCCCCGCGCTCACGAACGAGCGCCACCCGGCCGTGTGGGCCGTGGGAGCGAGGAGCCGGGCCCTCTTCCCACCCCCTGCGGTTTGGGATCCCCGGTACCGGTGCCCGCAGCCCGACAGAACGTGCGGGGCCGGTGCTGTCCGGGTTCCGGCCGCCGCACTCGGCGCGGTGCCGGGGGTCCCGCGGGGCACGGCGAGGGGGTGCCCGTGCTCTCCCCGGGCGGTGACAAGCGTCACCCCGGGCCTTTCCCAGCCTCTCCCCGCCGGAGCGACCTTCGCCCGCTGACGGCTGCCGGGCAGCCCCGTCACCGGGGCCGGTTTCTGTGAAACCGGGCGTTCCCCGGGGCACGTGTCAGAGCGCATCTGTCCCCCCCCGCCTTCCCGCACCCTTCTCACCGGCACCTCCGCTCTGCCGGGGGGAACGGCCGCGGGGGTCTCCCCCGAGCACATCCTGTTTGCCCCGGATCCGTTTGGGGATCCCGTGGGCTGAGCCATCCAGCCCCGCCGCGGGGCTGGGAAGGGGGTGCCGGGGGATGCTGGGGTTCCCCGCCCCATCACCTCGCTGTGCCCCAACACGCCGTGAAGGTCAGAGGCAAGGACGGTCCCCCCGGGTGCTGCCTCAGCACATTCCCTGCCCGGCCAAGCGTGAGGAATGGGGAGGCTTTGTCGGGGATTAGGCGCTGGCTTCGGGTCATCGTCCCACTTCCCCACCAGCCCCAGCACCCCAACACCGTGCACGGGGTGCGGGCACAGCTGGCAGCCCTTGAAAGGCAGCAGAGTGATCCCAGGCACGGGGCAATGTCACCATCCACAGGGCAATGCCACCATCCACGGGGCAATGCCACCAGCCACGAGGCAATGCCACCAGCCACGAGGCAATGCCACCAGCCACGAGGCAATGCCACGGGCTCCCCGGGTAGGGCCGGGTGCCTGGCCCTGTCTGTGAACACCTTATCTCTGATGACTCCCACTAAATCACCTGCAACAAACACAGTGGGCACATGGCACAGCTGGTTGCAGCCGTGCCCCACATGAATCACACCCCACACCCCACAGGGCTGTGGTTCCTGGGGTTCACTTGCACCCCCAGCATGGTGATGGTGGCCGCAGGGGACATGACCGTGCCATGGCCGGGCAGCCCAGGCTGGCACGTGCCAGGCATCACTGCTGGCTCTGTCCCGGCGTCTCAAATCCACTTGGCAGCTCTGGTTGAGGCCATGCTAGCTCCTGCCAAGGGCATGCAGTGATTAGATGGGCACAGGGACTGTCCAGGCAGGACAGCCTTGTCCAGTGTCACTGCAAAGACATCAGAGCCACAGCGTCCCTTTGTGTCCCTGCTGTGTATCCCTGCAGGCAGCACCTGTGGTCTCCTGCCCCGGTGTCCATCGGGGTTGGGGCATGGACACCCTCCCCTGCCCCTGGGCACAGTGGTGTGGGGAGCAGAGATGATGGTGACTCCTGGCCAGCCTTGTCACAGGCCAGGCTGCCTCTTTGGCTGCGTCCCTGTCCCCACTTCATGCAGCTCCTCTGCAGGTCAGGGCTGAGCAGGGCTCTTGGTAGAACCACCCCATCCTGGGGGCCCAGCAGGATGGGGACCCCTGCCTGTCCCCTGTCCTGACTCAGCGTGGAGGCTGCTGGGGCCGTTTCCTGTGGAGCAGCAGCCCCTGGGCCACGCATCAGGGCTGCACATCTGGCGCCCAGCTGTTGCCTTCCCCCACCTCCCCTGGGCCCCGGCACCTGGGGCTTTGGACGCCCCGGCCCCTGCCGGCCTCCTCCTGGCCGGCACCCTCCTTAATCCCAGGGGACAGGACCGGAGGGGCTGCCGGGGCTCCAGATGGTGCCATGCTCACAGCGGCTGGCCCAGGCCCCTGGGGACCAGGGCTGCCGTGCCCGGCTGGGGGGGTGGGGGCTGCCTGGGGGGGGTGTCTGGCGGGGGCATTTCCCAGCTCAGACAGATGGAGCAGGATTAGAGCCGTGGCTCCCCCAGGGTGGCGGCTGGATTTGGTACGGGGTGAGTGCCCAGCAGTGCAGGGACAGCGCCAGTGTCCTGAGGCAGGATGGTGGGGACCCGGTGGGACATCGTGGCTGTGTCACTGGTGACACACCCCTCCCCAGCCCCCAGTGATCCTGAGCACTCTGTGTCTTGCAGTGAAGGCGTCTTCAAGTGCCCGGAGGACCAGCTGCCCCTGGACTACGCCAANAGCGCATCTGTCCCCCCCCGCCTTCCTGCACCCTTCTCACCGGCACCTCCGCTCTGCCGGGGGGAACGGCCGCGGGGGTCTCCCCCGAGCACATCCTGTTTGCCCCGGATCCGTTTGGGGATCCCGTGGGCTGAGCCATCCAGCCCCGCCGCGGGGCTGGGAAGGGGGTGCCGGGGGATGCTGGGGTTCCCCGCCCCATCACCTCGCTGTGCCCCAACACGCCGTGAAGGTCAGAGGCAAGGACGGTCCCCCCGGGTGCTGCCTCAGCACATTCCCTGCCCGGCCAAGCGTGAGGAATGGGGAGGCTTTGTCGGGGATTAGGCGCTGGCTTCGGGTCATCGTCCCACTTCCCCACCAGCCCCAGCACCTGAACACCGTGCACGGGGGTGCGGGCACAGCTGGCAGCCCTTGAAAGGCAGCAGAGTGATCCCAGGCACGGGGCAATGCCACCATCCACGGGGCAATGCCACCAGCCACGAGGCAATGCCACCAGCCACGAGGCAATGCCACCAGCCACGAGGCAATGCCACGGGCTCCCCGGGTAGGGCCGGGTGCCTGGCCCTGTCTGTGAACACCTTATCTCTGATGACTCCCACTAAATCACCTGCAACAAACACAGTGGGCACATGGCACAGCTGGTTGCAGCCGTGCCCCACATGAATCACACCCCACACCCCACAGGGCTGTGGTTCCTGGGGTTCACTTGCACCCCCAGCATGGTGATGGTGGCCGCAGGGGACATGACCGTGCCATGGCCGGGCAGCCCAGGCTGGCACGTGCCAGGCATCACTGCTGGCTCTGTCCCGGCGTCTCAAATCCACTTGGCAGCTCTGGTTGAGGCCATGCTAGCTCCTGCCAAGGGCATGCAGTGATTAGATGGGCACAGGGACTGTCCAGGCAGGACAGCCTTGTCCAGTGTCACTGCAAAGACATCAGAGCCACAGCGTCCCTTTGTGTCCCTGCTGTGTATCCCTGCAGGCAGCACCTGTGGTCTCCTGCCCCGGTGTCCATCGGGGTTGGGGCATGGACACCCTCCCCTGCCCCTGGGCACAGTGGTGTGGGGAGCAGAGATGATGGTGACTCCTGGCCAGCCTTGTCACAGGCCAGGCTGCCTCTTTGGCTGCGTCCCTGTCCCCACTTCATGCAGCTCCTCTGCAGGTCAGGGCTGAGCAGGGCTCTTGGTAGAACCACCCCATCCTGGGGGCCCAGCAGGATGGGGACCCCTGCCTGTCCCCTGTCCTGACTCAGCGTGGAGGCTGCTGGGGCCGTTTCCTGTGGAGCAGCAGCCCCTGGGCCACGCATCAGGGCTGCACATCTGGCGCCCAGCTGTTGCCTTCCCCCACCTCCCCTGGGCCCCGGCACCTGGGGCTTTGGACGCCCCGGCCCCTGCCGGCCTCCTCCTGGCCGGCACCCTCCTTAATCCCAGGGGACAGGACCGGAGGGGCTGCCGGGGCTCCAGATGGTGCCATGCTCACAGCGGCTGGCCCAGGCCCCTGGGGACCAGGGCTGCCGTGCCCGGCTGGGGGGGTGGGGGCTGCCTGGGGGGGGTGTCTGGCGGGGGCATTTCCCAGCTCAGACAGATGGAGCAGGATTAGAGCCGTGGCTCCCCCAGGGTGGCGGCTGGATTTGGTACGGGGTGAGTGCCCAGCAGTGCAGGGACAGCGCCAGTGTCCTGAGGCAGGATGGTGGGGACCCGGTGGGACATCGTGGCTGTGTCACTGGTGACACACCCCTCCCCAGCCCCCAGTGATCCTGAGCACTCTGTGTCTTGCAGTGAAGGCGTCTTCAAGTGCCCGGAGGACCAGCTGCCCCTGGACTACGCCAAGGTGAGGCTGGCACAGGGATGGGTACTCTGCTCCAAGGGGACATCCCCGCCAAGGGGCCGTCCCCGGGCTCTGCACAGCGCCTGGCACAGCCACGCCAGCCCTGGCACGGGCGCCCGGG
Organism: Drymodes brunneopygia; assembly: GCA_013400955.1. Taxonomy (NCBI): domain Eukaryota; kingdom Metazoa; phylum Chordata; class Aves; order Passeriformes; family Petroicidae; genus Drymodes; species Drymodes brunneopygia. Next base: position 3,669 of record VZTZ01009895.1, on the reverse strand, counting down.
CGGAAGCAAGAGCCCTTTGTGCCGCGGGCCGGGGAGCGGAAACCCGCTCCCGACAAAGAGCAGCTTGTTGCTGTGCCCAGGGGGGATCCGGCCCCAGGCAGCGTGCCCACGGCTCCCAGCCAGCCTGTGCTGGGGGCTGTTTGCCCCCACAAGATGCAGGATGTTGATGCCCCTCTGCTGCCCCTCCAGATCTACCCTGACCCCGAGCTGGAGGCGCAGGTGCTGAGCTTGGCCATCCGCTGCATCCACAGCGAGGAGGGCTGCCGCTGGAGCGGGCTCATCAAGCACCTCCAGGTAGGACCTGGGAGGATGGGGATGGGGAGGGGCAAATTTGTACCCCGTGGCCTTCCCGTCACCATCCCTGTGTCCCCCAGGCCCATCTTGGCACCTGTGGCTTCAACGTGATCCCCTGCCCCAACCGGTGCAGCGCCAAACTGAGCCGCCGTGACCTCCCCGAGCACGTCCAGCACGGCTGCCCCAAGCGCAGGGTCAAGTGCGAGTTCTGCGCCAGCGACTTCACTGGGGAGGCCTTCGAGGTGGGCACTGGGGAGGGGACACTGTGGGGGACACAGCTGGCCAGGGTGCCATGGTGGGCATGGCTGTGTTGGGAGTAGCTGGGATGTGTGGGCACCATAGGGGGCACAGCCTGAGGATGGGGACACTGTGGGAGACACATCATGGTGGGGACATGGACGTGTGGGCTCCTGGTGATTGTGCCCTCTGGTTGTGGGGGCACCATGTATCTCCATCCCTGTCAAGGCTGGTTGGTGAGGGCAGCCAGAGGGTGATGATGCTGTCGCTGTCCCCAGGGCCACCAGGGCACGTGTCCCCAGGAGAGTGTGTACTGTGAGAACAAGTGTGGGGCCCGCATGATGCGTCGCCTGCTGTCCCAGCACGCCCTGGCCGAGTGCCCCAAGCGCACCCAGCCCTGCACCTACTGCTCCAAGGAGTTTGTCTTTGACACCATCCAGGTGAGATGGAGCCTGTGGGGACCCTCACCCTGCCAGCTCCCAGGCCTGGCTGACAGCCTCTCTCCCTGCCCAGAACCACCAGTACCAGTGTCCCCGGTACCCCGTGCCGTGCCCCAACCAGTGTGGGACACCCAGCATCGCCCGGGAGGACGTGCCCACCCACCTCAAGGAGAGCTGCAACACTGCCATGCTGCTGTGCCCCTTCAAGGAAGCTGGCTGCAAGCACCGGGTGAGAGCTGTCCCTGGGATCAACCTGCCCTGGCATCCTTGGGCACAGAGTGCTGTCCCCACCATGTTGTGCCTGTGCCCCACAACACCCCCACACCACTCCTGCCCTGACATCTGTCCCATCCCTTGTGCTCAGTCCCTTTGAGGTGGCTCCACAGCCTCACCCCTGTGTTTGCCACCCAAGTGTCCCTGTGCCACCCCTGTGTCCCCATGACATCCCTGTGCCATCCTGCTGCAGTACCCCCATGCTCCAATGACATCTCCATGTTACCCCCCCCTTCTCTCCCATCCCATGTCCCCACGCTGTCCCTGGCACCCTCCTGCTGACGCTCCTGCTGTCCCCGCAGTGCCCCAAGCTGGCCATGGGCCGGCACCTGGAGGAGAGCACCAAGACCCACCTGGGCATGGTGTGTGCCCTGGTGAGCCGGCAGCGGCAGGAGATCCTGGAGCTGCGCCGGGACGTGGAGGAGCTGTCGGTGAGCAGCGACGGGACCCTGATCTGGAAAATCGCCGACTACGCCCGCAAGCTGCAGGAGGCCAAAGCCCGCAGCAACTACGAGTTCTTCAGCCCCCCGTTCTACACCCACAAGTACGGCTACAAGCTCCAGGTGTCGGCTTTCCTCAACGGCAACGGCAGCGGGGAGAGCAGCCACCTCTCCGTCTACATCCGCGTGCTGCCGGGCGAGTACGACAACCTGCTGGAGTGGCCCTTCTCCTACCGCGTCACCTTCTCCCTGCTGGACCAGAGCGACCCCTCGCTCTCCAAGCCCCAGCACATCACCGAGACCTTCCACCCCGACCCCAACTGGAAGAACTTCCAGAAGCCAGGAGCCTCGCGCAGCTCCCTGGACGAGAGCACCCTGGGCTTCGGCTACCCCAAGTTCATCTCCCACGAGGACATCAGGAAACGGAACTACGTGCGGGACAACGCCATCTTCATCAAAGCCTCGGTGGAGATCCCCCAGAAGATCCTGGCCTGAGCCCCAGAGGGGGACGGGATGTGACCGGGGTGCCCTCCCAGGGGTGCCCCAGATGGTGCTGAGCCCCTGCCCGCAGCCGGTGCCCCCAGCTTGGGGACGTTGCTGTGGCACAGCGGTGGCTCTCAGGAGAGGCAGGGACGGGGCTGCTCCCACGTCCCTCCTGGGGCTGGGACTGTCCAGCAGCCCCAGCTGCCCCCTGGGGCAGCCCCTTCTCAGGTGCCCGGGGGTGCCAGGGGGCTGGGCCCCCTAAGCCCCTCCCCGAGGTGCCCAGCAGCCCCTTCCAGCCTCGCTGGGGACTCTGCAGGACCCCACTGCCCAGAGCCATATTTTGTAAACTGGTGCTCCCCAGGTTGTTATTTATTACCCCGGGCTGGGGCTGCTGCCCCCTCCCCACATCTTTTTCTTTTCAATAAACTTTTCTTGTATTTATTATGGCCGCCTGAAGCTCCTTCCTCAGCCTGAACCTCCTTCCTCTGCCTACCGGGGTCGGGGTGGCAGGATCGGGGGATGCTCCTTGGTGCAGCCGTGGGTGCTGGGGACAGGGAGAGCCGGGAGTGGGCTGGGGGACACGGAGAGGGGTAATCCCTGATCCACATCCCGCCAGCAGACGGGCTCAGATGGAGCCGGTTAATTCGGTAATCACCGGGATGTG
>VZTZ01009893.1:5103-15379 GCA_013400955.1 Drymodes brunneopygia | reverse complement strand
CTCATTCACGCTTCAGTAGGCAAAAACGTCTTTTAATTTTGTCTTCGGCGTTAAATCTGCCTCTGGATGCCCCTACAGAGCATCTCCTGGCTTCCCATCCATAGGTGGGGCAGGAGCGTGATGTTTTGTCATCCACATGGATGCTGTGCCAAGCAGCGCCCAGCTGGTGCCTGTTGTGTGCTGGGCCAGGGCTCTGTGGCTGCTTTGCGTGTCTCAATTTAAAAGCCATGTCTTTCACCCTGTCATGTGTGTGCCTGAGAACAAAGACAAGACCCCCCTTGCTGGGGTTTGGCTGTGTCCTGGGAGCTGGCAGTCCTGCTGCATGCAGGAAAGCTCCACAAACAATCCATACCGTGGCTGTGCAACCTCAGCCTAATTTTAGCTGTGGGATATGACTGGAAGCTAAAATGGCCAGCAAACGTTTTTTGTATTAGCACTTTCCTAAAATATTTCACATGCCGTGTGCACATTTACTTATCTCCTTTCCCCTCCCTCCTGCTTTTTTTTCCCATTACAGCTTCTGATATGAAGAAGGATATAGAGTCTTTAATAGCCCAGGAAAAAGCAGAGATCGTCGCCAAGTATGAGAAGGTACCAGCCTCATGCCTCTCCCCAACTTGCTGGCTGGGGCTGAAGCTGTTTAATCAATTAGGAATGCATCAAATAACTTTTGCCTCTCTGCAGGCATTGCCTCAATAATCCTCATGCCATCAGGCTTCATGTCACCTCTCTCTGCCTGTACATCCCCTCTCACTACATCCCTGGAGTTTCTTGATGGTCCCATGTGTGCTCAGTATAGATACTGAAAGGTGCTGAATTTCTGGTGCTTCAGTGCTCCCTTAACACCAGGATGGCTTATGCCCAACAGCACTGTCTTTTCTGATGTACAGCCTTTCCCAGCCTCTAGCAGAGGCACACGTGGAATGTGGGATAAGCTGAACTTGGCATTTTTCTCTGGCCTGCCTTGTATTTGGCTCTTTAGTGCAGGTTTTGCTCTCCTGATTCTGTGCCTTTTACCATTTGGGAGAGAGGGATGTGGGCTTTGGGGGCATTCCTGATGTTGGGACCAGCTCACAGGTATCCTTTCTGCTTTCAGGGCAGGCAGGAAGGAGCTCAGATTGACCACTGGGAAGATGCTGATTTCACACTGTACAAAGTTACAGACCGGTTTGGATTCCTGCAGTAAGTCCTCCTGCCCTCTCCTTTCCTCTCTGACCTGTGTGTGTGTGGACCATCCTTCTGCACTGAGCATGGCAGGCCCAGCATCTCTCCTATAAGCTGCTCCGTGGCTTGGCTTGATCAATCCCAAATGCAGGAGGAAAGACTAAATGGACCTCCTTCCTCAACTGCACATGTCCAAACACTCTGATGCTTTGAATCTGCTGCAAGGCAGGGCTCAGAAATGGTTTCCTACCACAAGCTGATGTTGCAGGCTGGTGCTTCTGTGCCTCTGTGGAGTGTCACAGAGGGAGAGGCCCTTGTGTTTGCACCTGATGATTCTTTGAGCTATAGGAAGAGACAAGTCAAGATACCTGATTGTCTTTGGTTCCTGTAGGAAATCTCCATGCTAACCAAGGCACACATGAATTTGATACATTCTTCCCTGTGCCTGGGAAGAATGCTTAAAAGAACTATTTTTATTCTGATTCTGAACAAAAGTTATAATAGTAGGTGTTCTATGTGTAGGAGGATGGGTTTAAGCAATTACTGTCAAAAAATTCTGCTTCCCCACCATTTAAATTGCTGATCATGTGTGTATTGAAGAGGAGATATATGCCCAGGATTTCCAGTTATGTCCAGTGCTTGATTACCCCCCAGGAGCTCCTGTTAGGTGGTGGGATTTTGGATGGTGCTTCCCCTGACTCTTCCATACTGGGGACAGCTGTAGGCAAGGCAAAAAGTCCACAGGACATACCCCCTCAGGTATCTGAGGTGGTCCCTGAGCTGCAGCACCCTGTGCTCCTCCACACCCTTTCTTGCCCATGGAGTAACCAGTGACCCCTTGCTTTTCCAGTGAGCAGGAGCTGCCAACCCGCACTGCCTTGGAGGAGAAGGTGAGAGACGCCAGCTCTGTCATCATGGATGTGGCATCCTTATCACACCAGCTGGGGAGGGAATGGTTTTGAGGAAACAAGTGAGCAAGTAAGAGCAAAGCAAGCAGCCAGCACCCACTGGTCACTGCTGCTCACCCAGAGGTGGGAACTCTGCGCGATGCCCAGCTGTTGGAGCTTTTATTTTGCTGGGTCAGACAACTTCCCTCCTCCACACAGCACTGAAAAAGCACCTCTTAAAGCAATATTGGGCTTTTCCCTCTGCTTTGGCACAGTGCTCAGCAGCTGTGGCTCATAAAGGGGACTGCATGTGCAAGGGAAAATGATGGAAGTTGTAGCTAACCATCACCTCCATCCTCCTCCCCTGAGATGAGAGCATGTCCTCTGTTAGGACCCTGCTAAATGGGACTGAATCAGATTTTCGCTGATCTGATACAGTGATAGGATTTGAGTCTAGCTGGACCTGCAAAGATTTTTATTGTCAGGAAATACTCCTTGGAATGCCTTCTCTATGTTAAGCCTGTGTGTCTTGTCATTTTCACCAATGCTGCTTTTAATTACCAAGTGATGAAATTACCAGTTTCTGCACACACCTGTGGATTATTCCGATCCCTGATGTGAGGTCTTTGCATAGATGCGTAAACCTAGGAGAATGAAGTTTTGTGTTTTCAGAAGGCATCTCCTGGGGCTTTTTTTTCTTAATTTGGTCTTGTCTTTTCTTCTCCCTTGCACCAGCAAAAACAGCAGGAGATAGAACGTGTGGACAAGTGGCTTAAGATGCTGAAGAAATGGGGCAAATACAGAAACAGTGACAAGGTAAGGAGGAAAAGAAAGATTCTATGTCTGGAGGGGCAGGTGTGATGGATCCTTTTGATGAGTCAGGCTTTCAAAAAGTCGATAGAGAAACCAGAGATCTCTGGAACATTACCTGATTCTACTTGTTAGTCTTTAATATTTTAAAGCTTTCCTAGAAATTTCTGGGTTACCAGTCGAGGTAAAAGTCCTGTTCTGACTTACACAGCTTTAAAAATGGTTTCCTAAATGCTGCTGCCATGTTTGCACTTCTGCTTCCCTGTGCAAGCAGGAGCACAGCAGGGATGTTCGTGTACCCAGGTGGCTCCCTGCCTTGTGAGAGCAGAGGGCTCTGCATACCACAGGTTGCATCTGTATCTCCACCTCCTGGAAATGGTGTGGGAGATGTGACTGATATAGCCCTGTTGATGTTCCTTGTAATTCTCCCTGCAGAACGAATTATTTGTCTAGAACATTACTTAGATTTTGTATTTTGCTCCTAGCTGTGCCTGTGAGAAGCACTTAGGTATTATATTGTGTACACCTGTGTGGAAATCAAGGATGGAGACACCAACATTATGTCTTGGCTTTGGTGTTAAAATTAACTGCACCAAACACCACTGCAAAACTGAATTGTTTTTAATAAATAGTATCTGTTATATGTTCCTCTTACAAACCTCTTGAAACAAAAACACCCTTTGAACCTAATGATAGGACCCTTGCTGGGTGAGGAGAGGAGCATTGTGTCTGACCTGTTCTGCTTACAGCACTGCACAGGGAGAGGGCTGAAGGCATTACCTTGTTGTCATGGCCTCTGCAGAGCCTTCATGTTTAGCAGAAGGAGTGGGGTGTTTGGCTAGACTGCTTCTAGCTCCTGCTGGGAGTCTTTGGGAGAAATTTGAGCTGGGTTAAAAGGCCTATGTAGAGAGAAATGTCTGAAGACTATCTGCATAGCTGTAGGGACGACATCAAGCTGAGCATCCTCCTTGCTCAGCTATCAGGAGTCGTGCAGTTCACACAGCCAAAGACTAGCTGTAGTCTCACCCTTTAAAAAAAAAACAGAAACAAAATTAATGACAGCAGGGATGGGGTGGAGGTGGGCTTGGGGTTTTATAATCCTTCTGTTCACTTCAGGGAGGTTCTAATTACTTTGTTCATCAGTGCTGCTCCACAGGCAAAATTGGATGCTCTCCTGTGACTTGGTTATTTCTAATTAGAAATTAGCACTAATTGGTTGGTGACCTTGTGGGTAAACCACCAAATTCCATCAGGGTACAGGGAATTCCTTCAGGTCCTGGAGGATGTTTGGGGTGGGTAATGATGAGTGGTTTTTAGCACACCTTGGCTTCCCTGGGTCAGACGGTGGGGACAGACAGGGTCCAGCAGGAGTGCTGCGGAGTGGTAGGGATCTCTGATCCCTGCCTGTTTTGGATTTCCCTTGATAATTAGTGGGGGTGTTAAGCACACTGTAGCTGATGTCACTCAGATCTGCTGGATGGTGAAGGATCAGACCGGCAAGTGGATTTTGAGGATCTTTGGGTCAGAAAATCAGAAAGCTCTTGTAGCAGAATAAAAGATGTTATAAATAACAGCCTGTAAGTGGTCAATGACGCTTGGGCACAGAGATGGCATTGTCCCATGCTGGGAGACTGGAAATGGCCATCCCCTCTCCCAGCAAACAGAGAAGCAGTGCTTGGCCCCAAGCAGGGAAGGGAGCAGTCTGGTGACCCTGGGGAGTAGAAAGGAGCTTTCAGTCCTGTCCAGCCTAACACCCGTTGCCTTGTACCGAGGCAAGTGCAGGCAGGAAGGTCTATAGCAGCCACGCACCATTAAATGCGAAGACCCTGAGAGGCACAAAAGAAGTGTGCCTTCTTTTAATACAAAAAAAGTGAAATTAGGTTGATGTGCAACCACATGCTCTTGTGTCAGGAGCATGGAAGCTGCTCAGATATTCCTGCTGCCACAGCTGGATGCAGTTCAGCTGTGGCATTTCAAGGACTTTATGCTGGGATCACAGTCATGTCAGAGGGCTATGTGTTTTTTCCTAGCTAAAGTAAATGTGACAAGCCCTTTATCTGATTTTTCTAAAGCAGAGTGGGTTGGTTTTGTTCCTTCTCTGCGCGCTCAGGCAGCCACATCTGCATTGCATTCTTCCTTCAGGTTTGTTTTCACCACTTGGATGACATGATAGAAACTCAAGTGTCACAAGACAGCCTCTGTGTTATTTTAACAATGACTAAGGTGTCATCTTTGAAAAAAATCCTCTTATTGAAAACAAGAGCCTTCCTTTGATGTTAATTTTGATATGCTGTGCTTTATCAGAGGGGAAAAAAAACCTTGTTGCAGGAACCACAGGCAGTTTCACAGGGAAGTTGCCCTAACTTTGACTCTGCTTGAATGATGTAGAAACCCATCTTATTTTCCAGACTGGAACTTCCTGGACTACAGGGCCAACATTTTCAGTCCCTGTTCATGTGCTGGAGCTGGCAGACATCTGATCATATCTAGTGCCTGATGAAGAGGGACTTAGCAAGCAGGCCTTTGTGTTTTGCAGCATCTTAGTACCTGATCAAGGCTTAGGTTGTTGTCTCATCTTTGGTGTTGTGAAATGTCAGCAGGAGGAGTGAGGCTGTGTACCCATCTAGGGCATTGACCCCAAAGCAGCCACCTGTCAGTGGGCAAGAAAGCAGGTTTTTCAGACCCCTGGCATGAGCCATCGCCTGAGAGCAGCAGGTTTTGCGTTTTGTTCCCCCACCTGCAGCCTGTGTACATCCCTGCATGCTGCTGATTGCAGCATGGGTCTTGTGACTGTCACAGATTATAGGAAATAAGGCTGAAAAAAAGAGGGGGACCTTTTACAGTTCCTTCCCTAGAATGGCCTGGCTAGGAACTGAAATAATTTCTGGTATAACCTGTTTCAGAAGGAGCAGCTAATAGGATTATCTTACTTAAAGCAATGCCCTGAGGCTCCCTGTCTTCATCATTGCCTTAGATCTGTCTCCATCTCTGTTCTAGACACGTTTTGTAACAATCTGATTTAATTTCAGTAGCAAGATCAGCAAAAAGTGACACCATCACAATTCCTTATATGGATGGTGTTAGAATGATGCCATGGTGCCTTTTTCTGGCTGAGCTTCCACAAGGAAAAGGGTACAAAAACAAAGGACTCCATGAAAGGATGACTTTGTTTTGCAGAGTTAAGGTATGTCAGACCTGCAAAGAAATGCTGAACTGTGTTATTCTGGGTTCAGCACAGGGAAGCTCATGTGGTCTGGCTCCTCGATGTTGGGATCGTTTCTCCAGGAGGAAAGATCCACTGTGATTTGAACCCAAGTTTAACCTCCAACCTGGCTGTGCTTGGAAAGGTTAGGAAATGGCTGGTGCCATGTAAGAATCTGCACAGTTCAGGGAGCACAGTTCTGCAGATAAAAAAGGCTGTGCTGTGTGCTCTGCAACAGTGGGATAATTTATTCATCATAGCCCTGAAATGGATTTCAGCCAGAAGCATCAGTCATAGGAGGAGGATATGACCTCTGCATCATTTGCAAGCTGCGTCTTGCTGCTGGCCATGTGGGATGGGACCTTTAGAGAGGGATGTCTTTGGTCATAGATGTCTGGTTTTTAGGCAAAGCTGCCTTTGTGCAGGGGGGAAGCCTTGTCTCTGCTAAGGTCACGGGAGTGCAGGGCACTTAATCCAGTGCACGCCAGCAAAGCGGTTTAGGATGAATTGGGGATCTGTATGGACTGACACGGACCCCCAAGAGCAAACAGTCTGCTAATGCCAGAGAGAGCCAGCAGACGTTTGTTGTGCCAGGGCTGGCTGAAGTCACATCTCCTGCCTGCAAATGCCATGGAAGGGAAAGGGAGTTGTGTCTGGCAGCTGCAGAGTGGCTTCGCCTGCTTTTTTTTTTTTTTCCATTTTGGAAAGGCAGGTAGCATTTTCCTCTCCTCCGAAGGCAGCCTGGTTTATAACTGTAAATGCCTGCCCATGGCCTACCAGCTTTAGGATTTAAATTTCCCCCAGCTTTGTTGGCACCCTGTTGGGAATAGCTGCATAGGCTCCAGCTGCAGGCACAAGAGCTGAGCTGGGAGCAAGCATTAACTGTATGGAAAGAAAGCCATGTGTGGTGATGTCCAGTGTGCCAAGAGTCCTGCATGGCCACATCATCAGTCAGCAGGCTTTGTGGTATTAAAAGGAAATCCTCTTCTCCGGGGTGTTAGTGGTCATGGTGGTGGTGGGGGCTTCACCCAGGTGAAGATTTGCACAGCTCAGTTCCCCTGGTACATCACTGGTAGAGGATGTGAAGAAGTCCTTTCTCTCTGGAATGATCACTCTTTGAGCCTGAAGGAATTGAGGAAGGAAGGCTGCCTTCACCTTAGGGTGTTAGAGATGTGCTGGATATATGGAAAGGCTTGAAAGGGGTATTGCCATGCATACCCAAAATTTGGGCATTGCTCCTGCAGTCTCTTCCTGATGATCCGTGCACGTGGCTGAGAAGTTAACAGTGATAGACTCTGAAGTGTGAAGGTGAACTGCAATGTGTATATTCTGCTTCAAAAACCAACTCCTCTCCCAAATTATTTTAACTATCTTAATTACTGCAAAAAGATGTTCTGTCTTTAAAGGCAGTGACTCCATCCCTCTTATTCAAGACCTGGAGCAATTGGTTAGGTACTTCTCAGAGGAGATTGCTGGTGTGCAGGAAGATGGAATTCAAGTCTGTACTTCCATAGTCTTCTCCATCCAATCCACTGCAAAGAAAATACGTGGGGAGGGGAGAGATTGGGATGGTCCGGTTATGGCCTCTGTGCCATGAGCTTTGTTAAAGCCTGGAGAGGGAAGATGATCCTGTGGCAAAACCTGGAGCAAGTTTTAGACCCTTTGGTTTCAGTCCTTGGTTGACACAGCCTTTCTACAGTGTCTTGAACCATTGTTTTGACCACCAGCATCTCCCTTTGTGAAGCAGAATGGTGTCTGTTCTTCCTGCCATGCATGGTCTGTCAGCCTGCACATGATTTAGGTGTTCTCTTCCCATCTGTAAGGTCTGAGCGGTCTATAAAAGACAGAAGAGAGTGACCTTGAGGGTTGTTTTTGACTGTCACATGGAACAGGAGTTATCATCACGTGCTATCTTACCTCTCTCTTTTCATCCCAGCATAAATACCACTTGTAATGGTAGCTTCCCTGTTTTCCTTCAAGTTTCACGATGAAGAGAAGTTGCTCATTTTTTTCTGGGTGACTCACAGCTCTGAGGTTTTATCACATTCATGTCTGGAGGTGGTGGGAGGAGGAAAGCCGCTGGATAAATAACAGGAAGGCATTTCAGTTCAGTTCCATCTCAGCATGTTTTGTATGTCCCCTGTTCCTTTAACACTTGTGCAAAGAAAATCATTAGAGACATTTACTATATGCCACTGAGGGTTGCACTCATTTAAGTACAACAATACCAGCTCTGGAAATTCAAAACAAAATTATTTCCTTCCCACAGACCTGAGTATCATCATACGCCTTGGTAGCTGTCAGTCAGTCTCTTGTAATCCATTGGAAATAAGTAATCTTTTCTGAATTGGTGTTCTTGTCAGAATTGGTGCATATTCCAGTTTCTTGATCCCGCCTCAGCTTTTGCTTCATAAAGGCATGAGTGCTTGCAGGAGCCAGGCTTTTGTGGGCACCTACTACTTTGGGGATATGGTTCATCTAATCCTGTTGCTTTGTGTCTCTTGATACATTGCACTTCTTTCATCCTGATTTAATGACTCTTGGGAAATGGGTCTTTCAGCTGTGGGAATGAATCTGTCCCACGTGAGGGTGTGCAGATTGTGATAGCACCTCCTTATGTGAGCCTTTGGGTGTGCAGATTGTGAATTAGTGATGCAGGATGCTGTTGAACAGGATGGTGGCCTTCCATGGGCATTTCTTGCTAGTGAGGTTGCTTTTATGGGGCAACTCTTACTTGGTGCATACAGAGGGAAGGGCAGGATCTGGTAAAGGATTTCTGCAGGATTTAGTCCTGGCTATGCATTAAACCTTCACAGCTGGTGCTAAACAACACTTGGGACTAGTATGTGGGAAGTTCTGAGGATGGCATTTTAAATGTTGAATATCCATTACAATTTCAGGATCAGGATACATTACAGACACTTTCTCTGTCAACAGAAATACTGAAATATTTATTGTAACGGAGTGGAAAAGCATTCTCACAAACATCTGGTTCTCCTGGTCCTACAGAGTGATCTTGGCATTTACTACTGAGTTATTTTAAATACTTTTTTTGACTGAGATAGTGGTGTTAGTTCTTTGCTGTCCCCTAGCCTGTCTGCCACCTACTGTCTTACCTCCTGGTCTTGTAACTCTTTGGGACAAGGGCCACCATTCCTGGGTTTTGCCCAGTGGGCACAATGCTGCCATGAAGACAGTAAGGAAAGGAGGAGCATTGGTCTGTGCTCATAGAGTCTCTGAGCCAGCACAGTGCCATGGTTAAGGTCTTTATATCCTTGTGAGAGGCTGACCGTAAAAAGTCAGGTTGGAAATAAAAGAGCTGGTGGTGCGAGATGGGTCTGAAAGGAAAGGCAAGAGGAGCAGGTGTTCAGCTGGGTGTGGCAAAGGCAGTGTGGCAGGCCCATGTCCAGAAAACCTTCTACTAAGATCTTGTGCTTCCCTGGGGATTGCAGTCCTTCTCTTACATCCGCCTGGATTGCATGAAGCAGAACTCCCTATGGAAAAAGAAGAGGGATTTTGAAGGTGGTTGGATGCATTTGTACCAGGCAGTGACAGTAGGTCCAGTTGATTGCCTGGTTGGGCACTGCCCTTCTCAGCTGCAAGCTCATTCCCATGACTGGAAATCTGGCACCTCTGTCCCCTCCCAAGGAATTGCCTCATTCTGAGGGAGCACCATGAGGCAACGTAAATACCCTCCATGGCTGGAGCTTGGGCATGTGCCACAGGTCCTTCAGTGTACCCAAGGGTCCTCAGGAGCCTGGAGGAGTGCTACTGTGGGTTTTGTAGTGCAGCTGCAAGGCATTTCACATGAAATGAAAGGAAGGAAAATATTCAGAAACATGTTTGTTCTTTTTTATGATGCTTTTTCTTTTAATGGAAGAAGTCAGCAATGGAAAAAAAGCTGTCTTTTTTTTTCTGTTTTCCACTGAAATTTAATGGGGGCTTTATGACAAGAAAAAGGGAAGAAGGATCTGTGAGATAAAGTGAACAAAGACCTCTCTCCTGTGAAGACAGGTTGAAATAGTTGGGGTTGTTCAGCATGATGAAGAGGAAGCTCTGAGAATACCTCAGTGTGGACTTCCAGTACTTAAAGGGGCCTTAAAAAATGAGGGAGACTGACTTTTTATACAGGCAGATAGTGACAGGACAAGAGGCTATGGTTTTAAACTAGAAGAGGGCAAGTTCAGATTAGATGTAAGGAAGAAATTCTTTA
>VZTZ01009889.1:17267-37182 GCA_013400955.1 Drymodes brunneopygia | reverse complement strand
CTTTGAAAGTACGTGTGTTCTTGCTGAAGGACTTTGGGCAGTTCAGAAAAGGTTATTAATTGCTGCTATAATATTCTGCTTTTTGACAAGAGAAATAGAGGTTTCCAATAGAATTATGAAATGAATCTAGTTATTTTAATAAGAAATACAGAGTAGTGATTGCTAACACCTTCTGTTTTGAGAGCTTGTTCTCAGGGTATAGACCTTTTGTTGCTAATGTTTTAATGCAACAATATTCAGGGTAGAATTTTCCTGGCTGTGTATCTTCCTAGAATTATACTGGTTTTTGTAAAGCTGTGCTGTAACTTCTTTGATTTCGTGGTGCAGAATTGGACAGGGAGATCTTGGTAACTATTTGGTGCCTCAGTGTTTACAATGGAGACTCTGCAAACAAGAAGAATATTTTAACATGCTAGTCTATTTCAGAATGACAGTTCTGGGTGTACACAAATGTATATGGGTGTACATATATCAATACCATGCAAACAGCTTCTGTATTACTCTTATATCCAACTTAAAAAGTAGCAGGGCAAAAATTCGCCTGCTTTGAGAAAAGTCACTTGCATTTGATGAAAGGAGTTTTGGGCACATGACAGCAGTGTGGACAAGCCCTATTTTTGCTTTGGCCTTTGCTCTGGGATGAATTCTGCAAGATTGAGAGACAGGGTGGCCCCTCATCCCCACCCCTAGAAAATGAGATTATCATGGAATTAGAGATTACTGTGGAGAAAGATGCATGGTCACAGCTCACTGCAGTCAGTCTTGTCTAGCAGATTTAATATCATAGTGGTATTTTACAATATGTGGCGCTTGTGCTGATACTAATGCAACAGAAGGATTAGTGTGTCTCGTTGGTGTTAACAGAAATTATAATAGATGTTATTCAAAGATTTAAGTCTAAGGTGTTTTACAAAAAATACTTGTGCACGGTAATACAGTATTGCTTATGAAGAGTTAACCTCTCATTTTCTTGAAGTTATTCAGTTAGAATGTGAAAGATGAGGGCAAGTTAAGTATAAACTGGGTTGAAAAACTTCTGAAGAGAGGTGACCTTGTTTGGGAAGAGGAAATAAAGAGGATAAGGAAATAGTATTATCATATTCAGCCACTGTGGGCCAACACCCCTGGGTCCTTTCCCACTGGACATTCTTCCCCAAGTCTGTAGTGTGGCCTGGGGTTGCTGTGACTCAAGCGCAGGACCCAGCACTTGACCTTGTGCTTTGTATGATTGGCTTTGGCCCATCAATCTGTCCTATCCAAATCCTTGTTTTCTTTTGCTTGTGTGTGTGGCTTTTGCCTTCCATATTAAACCGTCTGGCTCAACCCACAAGCTTTCTCACTTTTACTCTTCAGTTCTCTCCCAGCTTCCACTGTGGGGGAATGAGCAAGTGCCTGCGTGGGGCTGAGTTGCCAGCTGGGGTTAAACCATGACACACTGGAACACGTTGTCTAGAGCAACCTTGCAGTTTCCGTTCTTGGAGGTGATCAGAGCCTGACCAGACAAGGCCTTGGGAAATGTAACTTTGAAATTAGCTGTATTTTGAGCATTGGATAAGGACAGATGATTTCCAAATCCTTGTTTAAACCTAAATTATTCTGTGAGTTGTAAACTCCTCCTAGTTAATAAAGCAAACTGAATCGAGTGTGTTTGGAAGAGAGCTTGGTCTCAAAAGTGCTAATAAGGGATATTAGCATTTATTTTGGGGAAGAGAAGAATTGATCTACCTTCTTGCTCTGCAGTCCTGCAGTACCTGTTAGTATATTCTTAACTCATAGAACATACAGAGTAATTTGTGTAAATTCACGTTTCCCACACAGTGTTGAGGGATGTGGTGAAGAACATTCATGTGGTTTGTTACCATAGCTCAGCTGACATACTGTATTTCATTGGCTTTCTAATAACTTGGTGATGTGCCTAGGTCTTTTTGGAGACTTACTTATCAAGACTAAGATGAAATACTTGGTGTGATGCAGTATGAAAAATTACTGCCTAAGGCAGAGATCAGTAAAAGAATTGTAGAGAAGGAGCTGGTAGGGGTGATAAGTAGAATTAGAAGAACTGTTGTAATTGCAGTGGAATTCACTAGGGATTGGTTGTGACTTTAGTATTTATATTAGTGTGGCATGTTGTGCTATTTGATGTGAGGAAAATAGAGTCAATACAGAGGTAAATTTACAAGAATCTGCTTTGGGGAAGCTAGACTGCTGGGAAAGAAAGCAGTTGTCTGGAGCAGAGTGGGTGGCACAGCTGAAACTTCGTATGATATGACGCATGAAGTTCTTTGCCANTGGCAAAATAATCTAGGAGGAGCTAAGTTCATCTCAGCAAACGTGATGAGGCACTAATCACCAAACAAGGATAAGAACTCTTGTAAGTTAATTGAAGAAGTTGGCACAAGGGTATTTTTATGTAAATTAATTACATGAAAATGTCTGCTCATCTTAATGTTAAAGGTTTTCAGTAAGACCATGGAGAGAAGAATGTCACAAATTTAGATGAGATGTCACCATTAATTTCTGTTACATAATGTAACACAACTTCTAGAAAGGAAGAAGCAGTCAGTTCTAGAATACTTTTCTTGCAGCCTTGTAAACTCGATCACTAGCTCTGCATGATGTTACAGAAGCAAGGGTTACAGGTTTGCTAAAATAAACATGGCCATAGAACTTGTATTAGCCTTAGAAATGTAATTATTTGGGCTGTTAATTCTATGCCATGATAAGGAATTTTGCTGCTCAGTTGCACAAGAAATGAAATTGTCTGTGCAATAATCTTGTTGATAGTTCTGCTGGTAATGTTCATAATCTCTTCACAATTTCAAATACTGAAAACTACCAGATATCTTTAATCGTACTTATTCTGAGAACAAAAGCATTTTCTTTGATTAAACTGAGTGTTATTGTTACTTTGTAGTGTGTTGTGAGCACTGTATCTTATCTTGTAACAGTAACAAACACAGTTCCATGAGACTTGGAGAAGCCAAGCTGTGCTTCTGCACAAGTCTTCTGCTCCCTTTTTTGCCCCCTTTCCCTGTATATATACAATTTATATGGCTTCTAGCACTCATCAGACTTGTTTTGTAAGCTACTGTGTTTCTTAACATTTCTACCACGCTAGAATATGACCCTAACAGGAAACCCTCACATCGTTTTCTGCTAGATTAAGGAGTTAAATCAGTGCACTGAATGGCTTGACAAGTAGCAGAATTAGGGATGGAATAGAATGGCTTAGCCAGGATTGGTATATGGGAGAAGGGAAGACTAAGAGTGGGGAACGTGTGAAGCAAGACTTACCTTGCCTATATTAGTCTGTTGATGTGTTCAACTGCAGTCAGTTGAACAGTCTGCTGTCTGTTTACTCAGTTTAATGTGATTTTAGTAGATACATATGATTTTGTGAATGTTTTACACTTCTGTACTGTGTTATGTAGATAATGAGGCCTGGTTTTATAGACTGTCATTCACTTTTACCATCATAAAACAGTCATTGTGAATTTTGTGATGGAGTCCAATTTCTCATGTTAAGTAAAAAGAGAATTTTCCTCTGAACATCAGGGAGGAGGAGTTGTTGCAAGCAGTGATGGGAGGTACATCAAAGTGGTTTAGGTCTTTTCAGTTTGCTCTTAGACTAATAATTGAAAATAACATAAAACATTATTGTAAGTACAGCTCACAGCTGAAGTAAAATTGGATAGAATGCAAGTAGTCTTTTAAGCAGTGAGGGACATATGATGGGAATAAGGTAGAGTCCAGGCATGTAAATCCATCAGTAGTAAAATATTCTCTCTTTCTGCTGTGAGAGTGTTTGGGGGGTTTGTTTTTTTAATTTATTAAAGTAAGTGGATTCTACTGTAATTGAAATGACAAAATCAGGTTTTCTAAAAATAAGTAAGAAAAAATAACTGAACACAAGGGAGTTGTGGAAATGTCTTTTGCAAAACTAAAAGTATATAGACACAGCTATTATTGAACAACAGTGAAGGAAATGTACAAAACCCCCAGAATTATCACTGAATCCCCGCTTGATGTCATTGTTCCAGGTAATGATGTTTTACCTGCTTCACTTTATTTGCTTAAAAATCAAAATAACTATTCTAAGCTTCTAATCATAATCCACAGTTATACATCATTATAGGACAACATCATGCAGAGTTACACATCCATACATGACAATAATTCCAGTTTCTGTTCAAGTAATTAAACCTTTGAAGCAATCATTTTTTATTTCAGCTGTTAATATTTGTGGATTTTTAGTAAATTGCCACATATTAGCATCCTACCTGCAAATTTTAGAGAGACAGATTAGTCTCAGCATGTGCCTGGAAGATTGCTAGAGCTCTGGTAGTGGTTTTCTTGCTCGATATGATTGTCTGCACTTTTGATGCTTTGTGTTGCATCAGTGGACTTCTGTTTGAGCAAGTGGGGCCCACTGCTATAATTCTAACTATCTGTTGGAGAAGTTCCTTATCAGGTATGTGTATCTAAGTAAATACAACAGTTCTGAGCTGATTTTCATGGAAGTCTTTAAAATTTCATTGCTTGAATATGGTGTAATGAAAAATTTGATGCTAGTACAGGTCAGTAATAAGCTCTCCCAGGAAAGTAGCATTTTTCTTAATCTGACAAATGTGTCACTTTATTGAAGAACTACTAAAGCATTTAAAATTTGCCAGTCTGGAAAAGATAACCATTTGAGACTACTACATTATTTTGAATGAAAGATTTGTGTTCCACTCCTTAGAGAAAACCCAACACAGATGCCCCCTCCTTATGAAGTAAATAATAATCTGCATGAAATGTCAGGAACTGTGATATATAACATGGAGTAATGGGTACAAATTGAAAGAGGGGACATTTGGGTTAGATGTTGGGAAACATTCATTACTCTGAGAGTGGCAAGACACCTGGAACAGGTTGCCCAGGGAAGCTGTGGGTGCCCCAACCCTGGCAGCATTGGCCTTTAGTGATGTGGTCTAGTAGGAGTTGGCATGAAGGTTGGGACTAGATGATCTTGAATGTCCCTTGCCATGCCTTCACATTCTGTGATTCTGTTCTGTTTCCATCCACAGAAATTTAAGAATGATGCAGCCTTTTTCATGGGGAAGATGGGCATTTTCATGGGAAGATGGTTAATAAAAGCCATTAAATAAGAGTATGCACAGATAGAAGGCTGCTCCAGATCTGTTGGTAGAACAGGCAAATTATTAATCAAATCTGGGATTTTGAAACATGCAGGCATGAGCATTGTACATTGGATTAATTACTTACTGTCTTCTCCCAATGCAGCCAGCAGCCAGCTTCGGGTGTAGCCTATTCCCATCCAACCACGGTTGCCAGCTACACCGTGCACCAGGCCCCGGTGGCGGCGCACACGGTCACTGCAGCCTATGCCCCAGCCGCAGCCACGGTGGCGGTGGCCAGGCCTGCCCCAGTGGCCGTGGCGGCTGCTGCCACAGCCGCTGCCTACGGCGGCTATCCCACGGCACACACAGCCACAGACTACGGCTACACGCAGCGCCAGCAAGAAGCTCCACCACCACCACCTCCTGTCACCACGCAGAATTACCAGGTGGGTAATCCCTCTGTGTGATTTTTAAATGGTACCTGAAGAGGAGGAAGCCTGTTTGGAAAAGGAAATGTGAAAAGGTTTTGTGAAACTGCTGCTGTAAAGAAAAGCAGTGTCTTGCGTTAGCTTAGATGTTGACTTGGTGTGCAGTAAACTGGGTAATGGAGCTGAAGAGACTGTTCCAGTAAAAATTTTCAGTAGAGGTAGAAATAGTTCCTTTGTCAGATTCTTGGGTGCCACTGCAGTCTAGCACCAGGCCTGTGAGGATAGAAGATTGCCCTAGGAGATAAACTACCGTATAGGTAGTCTTTGGATATCCTCTTCTGAGATCCCTGCCTAACCTTCTGTGGACACAGGCTGTTGCAAAAGGGCATTTGCTCTCTGTTCCCTTTCATCTTGAAGTACTATGTTTCTTGCAATAATTTTTCAACTTTTTAGTCCTGAATTTATCTGGGTTCTAATTAGCATTTTAGTTTGTTTAAAAGGACTATATTGTTGCTGCATGTTCTCAGTTCTTTTGTACAGCTTCTGTAATTTGTTATGTATTATGAGGTCGGCTATTTACATTTGGAAAAAAAGAGAGTCCCGTAAACTAAATAAAATAATTCTGTTACATGGGTTGGATGAAAAAAATTTGGTTGTTGTATTTCTTGGAATTAAAAAGGATTTTAACACATTAGTATATTTCAGCTCTAGTAGTTCATGCCTTGCTCCCTCTCAGTTGATCAACTCTTTGTGCTTTACCGTAAACATGGTGAGGATGGGAGAAAGTATGTACATGCATATAGCAGCTTCCAGGTCATCCTTCTAAGCTTATTAGAGATCTACTGAATTTTAAAAGTGTCATATGAGCTACTTACCTTGCCTTTATAGACTAGTTGCAGTTCCCTAATGAACTAGTTGATACACCGGGAAGTAAAGAAAGCTTTGAAAGTACCACTTTCATACTTAAGAAAACATAACTAAAAAAATGTTGTTAATGATGAGATTTTTAAAGCCAATATAGGCTCATGTTTCTACCCTTGAGAATTTATCAGGCCTTGTAGAAATTAATATTTTGTAGAGATCTGTGGTGGGTTTTTTCTTAATATTGTCGAGAAATAGAATCTGATACAGTCATTAGAAACTACTGTGAGTAGGTGCTTTTCAAAAATAATTTGGTAGAGAAGGTGATTAATAGCACGAGCATAATTCCTGTACTGAGTGTGTGAAAAGACCATTAGGGCTATTTCAGGCCTGAAGCATCTATGAAAGTAAATTTAATTTCTCTAGTGCATTTATTTGTATATACTGTACTTGTAGATGGGGAGTTTTTATTCTACTTGATTAGGCCAGAAGACAATACGTTGTTAATATGACTCTGCTGATGACTTCTATTACTCTAGCTATATACCTACATTGATTTCTCTGTTTTGAATCCCTAGGACTCCTACTCTTACGTTCGATCTACCGCCCCCGCTGTGGCTTATGACAGCAAACAATATTATCAGCAGCCAACCGCGACCGCGGCGGCCGTGGCTGCTGCTGCCCAGCCACAGCCCTCTGTGGCTGAGTCTTACTACCAGACAGGTAGGTGGCATGATTCAAGCTGCTCTCCTTACTCACAGTCTCGTCGACTCCCTTAAGCTTTAAAAATAGTTGTTTGACTATTTCACACTGCCTTTGGGGTTTTTTTGAGTTTTGTCATGTAATCTCTGTCACTGTGTGGAAAGTTTTCTGTGCCTAGAACTTCAACACTTGTGACATTGCCATAAGTATCTGCCTCTGAGGTTTGAACTGCCACTAAATACACTCAAAACATGCTTCTAGGCAAAGTTCTTACTGATTTGTGTAGAAACCTTGCTGAAGTAGGTTCAGATAATCAATGTTATGTTCAGACGATAACTCAGTTAGAAATACTCTTTTAATTCTCTAGTTACTTCATGTATATGATTCTTTAATTATTTGTGTTATGATTGCTACAAAGCATAAATCCTGATTAGTTTGTTTTTTTTTTTTGCATAAAAATAAGAGGAAAGTTTAGGTGTGCTTTGGTTTAGAGTCTTCTAGTAAAACTGTTGGATAAGAAGATTGTTTAAAACTATGTTAAAAACATGATAGTTAAAAATAAACTAAAAAATTTAAGGCTTACTGCTGTGAGCTGTGACTTGATTGAGATACATGGTATTCAATGTGTAGCCATGACAGTAAAGCAACCCAATATACAACACTAAAAAGCAAAACAAGTGAAACAAAACCCCCAAAACAAACCCCCACTTTTTACACATTTGTTCACCAGCATATTGTTAATTTTCCCTTAAGATGGTTTGTGTTTCACTCATTAACAATGTTTGTACACTTGTATTTTCTACCCTCATTAGCTCCAAAAGCAGGATATAGCCAAGGGGCAACCCAGTACACCCAAGCCCAGCAAACACGGCAAGTGACAGCTATAAAACCTGCAACCCCCAGCCCAGCAACCACGACGTTTTCCATATATCCGGTGTCCTCAACTGTGCAGCCAGTGGCAGCTGCAGCCACTGTTGTTCCATCCTATACTCAGAGTGCGACGTACAGCACAACAGCAGTAACTTACTCCGGTAAGAATTTTGAATGTCTTGTTGCTGGGATCTTTGCAGTTACTGCAGAAGAGGCTTTCAGTGCTCAGAATTTCAGCAGTTCATGCCCAGTTACATCATAGTCCACTGAGAAATATCAACCAGTTCAGTCATTACAATGGCAAAATGTTTTGTTGTATCCTCAAAAGAGGTTTGATGTCTTATTTGCCTATTTTGTTAAATAGGAACGCATCCACACAGATGATACTCCAAGGAAATGGGAAGGGTGCGTGCAGTTACAGAGAGGAACAATTCAGTATAAATCTTTTAAGTTTGGGTTGTCCTGACCCAAAATGGAATGAGAAATGTGTGCTGAAAAGACTTTTATTCAACCGTTAGGAATCCAAAACATAGTTAAAGACGAAAATATGGTGACTTCATAGCCATAGATGGTCATTAACTGGCATGTTATAGCTATCCTGAACTTTTTGTTTTCTTTTGTTTCCTGCTTAAAAGGGAATTTTGATACTTCCTTGAGACAGAGCCTAGTTTCATTGATTTATTCAACTAGCAATCAAGGACTGGGTAGCCAAGTTTTAGTGAGCAAAGCATCTTCTCTGTACCAAAACAACTTAAATCACTGAAATGGGATATAATAGCACTAGACATCCTGTCTTTTATCTTAATTTTTTTCCCCTTCCTCTGCATATTATCAATTCTTGCCATTTGGAAACTTGAACAACAAATCTGGTTCTGGAAGATTGCTTTCTTCAGGTGACCTTTGCCAAATCTTTCCCTAAGATTCTTGTTCCAAGATACCCAGTCTTACCAGATGTACCAGGAGATTTCATATGTTCTCTAGGGATGATTTGATATATCTAACATAACCAGGTGTCTGCAAAGATGTGTCTAGTATTGAATATATTCCAGCACAATTGGTGGCTGTGTATTTATCTACTGTGAAACATGAAGCCACATTCAGGACTGCCTGACAACATCTCAGTGAATTACTAGTGGATTACTAGTATCTTGCCTTGCCCCTCAACTGTTATGCAACATGATTTGAATTAGTGTATTATGTAATTGATACATTATATATGGTGATGTAACATTTGGGTTTTATTTAATTTTTCAGGTACCTCCTATTCTGGCTATGAAGCTGCAGTGTATTCAGCTGCATCGTCCTATTACCAGCAACAGCAGCAGCAGAAACAAGCAGCGGCAGCAGCTGCTGCTGCTGCAACAGCTGCTTGGACAGGGACCACCTTTACTAAAAAGGTACCATTCCAAAATAAGCAACTGAAACCAAAGCAACCTCCCAAACCGCCCCAGATCCACTACTGTGATGTTTGCAAGATCAGCTGTGCTGGACCACAGGTATCTGTATTACGTATTATTCTACTATACTTTATTCTACTCTGTGCTGTAGGCAGGGACACCTTCCACCAGAGCAGGTTGCTCAGAGCCTCATCCAGTCTGGCCTTAAGCGCTTCCAGGGATGGGGCATCCACAGTTTCTCTGGGCAACCTGTGCCAGGGCCTCACCATCCTCACAGTAAAGTATTTCTTCTTAATACCTAAACCTCCTCTCTTTCAGTTTGAAGCCATTCCCCATTGTCTTGTCACTCCAGGCTTTTGTAGGAAGTCTCTCTCCATCTTTCTTACAGGCTCCCATTAGGTACTGGGTGGTCCCAGTGAGGTCACCCCAAAGCCTTTTCTTTTCTAGGCTGGACAAACCAAATTGTCTTAGCCTTTCCCTTTCCTCACAGGAGGGGTGGTCCATCCCTTTAATCAAGAATATTTGTTAATTTTTAAAGACCTGATTCTATAGTTCTACCAAAGGAATAATGGCGTGAAAATGTGTACTGTTAGAAAAAGAGTTCCTATTGGAAGACATAAAGATACATCGACTGAACTTGTACGGAGAAACTGCACCTGACTTCAGAATTATTTGAACCTTTGAATTTGATTTGCTTCATTAGCATAGGAAACTTCTTAGAAAATACTGTTCTGAAAGCTGTGGAATTACACAAATTTTGTGAATGGAAAACTTGAAAATTTATTCTTCATTATATTCCAACTTCCCAGTTTAGTGTCACAGTGGGTACAAGTGCCTAGAAGGTAGATACAAAGTCATGCAGAGTGTTTATCCATTAGTCTAGCTTAACAGTTCTTTTACTTTAGGTGAACTTGTCATTATTTCCTACCCTGTCTGCTCTAGGTCACCAATGTTAATATAGGAGCTAATGTCAACTTCTGCATCACTCTTTCACTACAGCTTTATTTGTGCACTACCTTCTTTTATATCTGGATACACTTAGAGTTTGAGGGAAGCTGAAAATCAAGAATAATTGAATGCAAGGCACAGAACTGCAATTTTCTGATCATGTTAAGTTTTCAGTGGTGATATCCGTTGACCACTACTTGACTGGGAAACTGAGAAGTTAGAGGAGAAAAACCCATATTGTTTTACCTAAGTATGGTATCCTGGTGCTGGACATGAAAATTTTCTGGTCTGAGAAGTGGCCTATTAATGCCTTAGAGTGTGCCATACATGAGAAATGTTCAGTGTAGGAGGCATTTCTTAGATAAAATGTGTGTTTTATGCTATGTTCTGTATTACATGTATTCATGGGAATGATGAACCAGCAGTACAAAGACAGCTTACTCTGTGTTTTGTTCATTTAAACAGACTTACAAAGAACACTTAGAAGGCCAGAAACACAAGAAGAAAGAAGCAGCATTAAAAGCTTCCCAGAACACCAATAACAACAGTACTTCTGCTCGTGGAACTCAGAATCAGTTGCGCTGTGAGCTTTGTGATGTGTCTTGTACTGGGGCAGATGCTTATGCTGCCCATATCCGTGGAGCCAAGCATCAGAAAGTAAGAGTTCTCTCTTGTTCCTACCATGCAAGTCAGTATATACATTTCTCCTCATTTTTTCTCATTTTAAGGAAGGAGAAAATACACAGAAACAATATAATTTAAATTATTGTATTTAAATATTTTAGTTCTTTTCCTTTCAAACTTGTCTTTAGGCTCACTATTAGAAAGGCCTTGTTGAAAGAAAGGGGGGGAAATACTGCCATGGCATCAATGAATAGAGGATATATTGGGATATCATGCAAATCATAGGAAGAAGGTGTGGAGTGAGATGAGGGAAAGGTACCGTTGAGGACATGTGGTACCATGCTTGTGCCCGCTAACTTTTCTCGAGACTTTTCCTGAGATTCATCTTACTTGTCTGGTTGGGACAGTAAATCTTTCAGTGCACTTTGAAACACTGTAAGCTGAGCCATACAAAGAGCAAGAGTGTTAGGCATCATTCCATGGTAGTTCTTGCAAAGAAAACTGTCCTGTGGAAGCAAGGACCAATGTCCTGTAGTGGACTTTATAATGAGCATGTTTGGAAGACTTCTGATATATGTTTTGCTTATTTGGGTGCTCTTATGTGGGCATTCTGGAATAAAAACTGTGGCCTGCACTGTGAAATGCTGTGACCTTTGTTTTAAATTTGGCCATAGAACAGTAGACGCAGTGATACGTAGCATATGTGTTTAGATATTACAGATTTTCCTCATAACTCTGGAAGGATTAATGTCACTAACAAGTACTGTGTTAATACTCTGCTTTTATAGCTCTTTGCATCTCAGGACACAGGCATCAGTAACATTGTTCCTATGAAAATAAATAAATCTCACAGCATATTTAAAATAATCCTCCCCCAAGAGCAGAAATTAAAATTTAGTCAGACTTGTCTAGTGTTCTTCCTTTAATAAACTGAGCCATTACTTTCTTGGCTTTTGCCCAATAACTCTATAGGTATATGGAGAAAAATATATATTATCCTTTTATATTTGGATATAGTTTTCTCTTTGTGATAGTTGCAAACCATTGCTGGTTTAGGTTCTTATCAGTGTGAAAACGATATCTTAAAGGACTCTCTATGGCTGAGGTAACTAAAGAATTGTATGCATTCTACTGGAAAGAAGTAATTTTGTAGAGTTGCTTGAGCTTTAATTTATAGTACTGTGTGACATTAATATGTCTATATTTTGGTAGGGAGCATAAAAAATAACAAAAGCCTGACAACATCTCAGTGAATCTCAGTGAAAAGCCTGAGAAATTAATTGGGACAGTAGTGTGCATATCATGATTGTGTACATGTTCATGTTTAAGGCATGTCTCACAGGTTTGTATTTTTTTTACTACTGTTTTCAAAACTCAGTCTTTAGTTTTGATTTTGCATGGTTTTTTTCCTATGGTCTGCTTTCAATGCTTTTTCCGGTGGTAGTGAGGAGTCAACAAAAAGAACTATTATTCCATGACAGACACATTATGGAAGGCCTCTGCTTATTACTTCTAAGAACTAGCATGTACCTCTTTACTTTCTATGAGATACTGATGAGCTCTGAAATACCTCTTGAATCCTCCTTAACTATTTCTGTACATTAGAAAAAAAAAGAAAAANTAAGGACACTACAACCAAAAAAAAAAAAAAGAAAACCTTTGCCGAAGAAATTTCTTCAGCTTGGCTAAATAACCTGGTAATTCTTTCAGTTTGAAGACTCTTCAAATGGAGCAATCAAAAGACACAATGTTGTTGAATCCGAATTCAGAAACTCCTCATTACAAGTGTTGTTTGTACCCAAAACAGTTCAATGTGCTGCCCTTGTACTGGAGACTAAGAAGTGACCAGGCAACAAACAGACACATTGAAACACTAGGAGAAAAATGTATTCTTGAACTATCCTGATTTGTAAGCTTGTTGTGTTTCTGTTCTAATCTGGACACTGTGGGCCTAAATGCCTGAATTTCCAGTGGAAATAAGTAATGTGAGATAACATGTAGCTATTTCCGTATTACAGACGACAAGAGCTTTTACATGTCCATCTTTTTTCTTTCCCAAGATCACTTTTTGTAAAAAAAAATAGCTAACTTCTTAGTTATATTGATTTTTTTGTATTGATTTTTTTTTTTGTGATGCATTATTTTTATAGTTATCTCAGGAAGATCACGTTACGAATTTCTCTTCCTACTTACAGGTAGTAAAGTTGCACACAAAACTTGGCAAACCCATTCCTTCGACTGAACCAAATGTGGTTACCCAAGCTACTTCCTCAACATCCACATCTGCTTCCAAACCGACTGCCTCTGCTTCAAATATAGCAACTAGCAGCAGTACTGTGAACTCCTCTGTTGCATCCTCTGCAGTGAAAATTCTTACTCCCACGGCAAACACACCACTTAACACTGCGTCCAACAACAAAACATCTTCAACCGCTGCTAATATAGCTGTAAAGAAAATATCTACACCGAAAATAAACTTTGTTGGCAAGTACAGAAGTCAGTCTTTATTTTGAAACCTATTTTGTAAATTCTTCTTAAAAATTAGTGAAGCAGACACAAATGTATTTAGGTAACTCCATGCATGAGTAACTCTATTGTGTTTAAGGGTATTACTGATAGGTGAGGATGTCTATAAAAGTTTTGCTTTAAAATTTATGGTGTTTTCTGCCCAGTTGTCCCCATCTGGCCTTTCTTGAATACTTTTCCTACCTTCATTAGAAGCCTTCCACCTTTGGTTTCTTGCGTAGTAGCTGCTGGAGTATTGTGGTTTATAGTCCTGATTTCATTTCACAGCCTGGGCTGTCAGTGCACCTGCAATAGTTTGGCAGTTTGTGATGGGCAGCTGAAACATCCTTTTTACAGTGGAAAACTAGCCATGGAAACTTTGAACTGATCATAACAGGGATGGGAGACAGCTGTTCCACAATAAGCTATCCTGCTCTTACAGTTGCAGCACTAGGGGTATACTGCCTTTACTAGTACAAACATTATAAGGTTTTGAAGTACTTTTTTTGGATACATTTAGAACATAACAAAAAAAAAGATTATTAAAATGTATTTTCTGAGTTGTTCCCATTCAGACTTGTCTCTTGAAAAAGCAGGAAAACAAATAACAAAAATGGTAATTTTATAAAGCAAGAGTTTTTCTTGTTAGAATAAAACACTTCAGTGTTTTAGTAACCTGAATGTTGTTAAACTTACTGTTAAAATATTTAATTGTATTGAAAATGTATTTACATTTTAGTTGATTTTAAAAGACCTATAATTCTTTGGCCAGACCATAGATATTTGGAAATAAAATCTTCAGTTTGCAAATTATGTTTCATCACATTCTCATTTTATGAAGGGTAATAATTTAACTTTTTTGATTACTAGGTGGCAATAAGCTTCAGACAACAGGAAGTAAAATGGAAGAAATGAAATCACCTGAAAGTGCTAAAACACCTCCTGCTGCTACAGTACAAACACAGGAAGTAAAACCTGACACAGCAGCTGAACCAGTGACTCCCACAACTCTTGCTGCCTTGCAAAGTGATGTCCAACCAGTGGGCCATGACTATGTGGAAGAGGTATTAAAATAAAAATGTGTATTACTTTTTAACTGTTTTAATGGAACGTAATCACATAGTGGTTGAGGTTGGCAGGGACGTCTTTATGTCATCTGGTTTGATCACCTGCTCAAGAAGGATCACCTACAGCCCATCACCCGGGACCATATCCAGATGGTTTTTGAAAATGTCAAAGGATGGTGACTCCATAACTTCCCTGAGCAGCTGTGCCAGAGCACAGTAACTCACAATAAAACAGAGTTTTCTGATGTTCAGCTGTTTTTCAGTTGGTGCTAATTGTCTCTGGTTCTGCCACTGGGCACCATTGAAAAGAGTCTGGCTCTGTCCTCTTTGCACCCATTCTCCAGATATTTATGTGCACTGGTATGATACTACTCAGCCTCCTCTTCCCTAGGTGAGACAGTTTAGTTCCCTCTGGATGTCAGTGCAACCCTTTGGCATATCTCCCACTCCTCTTAGTTTTGTGTCATCAGCAAACTAGCTGAGGGTACATTCTGCCCCATCATCCAGAGCATTACTGAAGATGTTACAGGGCTGTATTGATCCTGGGGGTGCATTGCTGGCTCCTGGCCTCCAACTGGGCTTCATTCTGCTGATCACCACACTTGGCCAGGCTGTTCAGACAGCTTTCAGTGCACCTCACTGTATGCTTATCCAGACTATGCATTAATAGCTTGTGTAGGAGGATATTGTGGTGAGACTGTGTCCAAGGCTTTACTGAAGTCCACGTTGACAGTCTTGACTGCTCTGCCTCCATCTGCCAGGCCTTCACCTTGGTGAGGTCATGCTGTCTGCTCCTGATGGTTTTCTTGCCCTCATTGTACCTCAAAATGGTTTCCAGTATTAGCTGCTCCATTGCCTTCCTAGGGATCAAGATGAGGGTGACTATTTGTAATTCACTGGATTCTCCTTAAAGATAAGAGTGACAAGGCATTGAACCTGTGAAGGCTTGTGCATATGTTTACATTTTTGTGTTGTGCATGTTTCTTTTTTGCTTCATGTGGTTCGTATCAGATGGATGGATCAAGTCTGATGTAAATTTTGCATGATACGGAGGTTTGTGATTTATTAGCTCAGTATGTTCAGGTTTGAATTTACACCTGTGCATTCTTTGGAATGAAAGGACCTTGTTCCTTGCTCATTACCAAGCACAATGGTGTGTCTGTCAGAATCGAAGGTTCTGCTTTTCTACTATGCCTTCTTTCACGTATTGTGTGAATTTCTTAACGTGTTTTGGGGCAGGTAGACATTATCCAGTGTCATTGGATAATTAGGTTAATGGATAATTAAATTTTGTATTTTCTTTATAAAATTAAAAACAAAAAGACCAAATGTGTTATAACTTTATTTTCCAGGTAAGGAATGATGAAGGGAAGGTGATCCGCTTTCACTGTAAACTTTGTGAATGCAGTTTTAATGATCCTAATGCCAAAGAGATGCATTTGAAAGGGCGGCGACACAGACTTCAGTACAAGGTAAAAATGCTAATGCTTCTCTCTGAAAATCAACCAGATATCAGCTAACTTGTCTGGTCACCTGTTCTTGGGTTTAAAGACTAGACAAAAGCAGCCACTCTGAGTTAACAGCATATAAAAAAAGAGAAATACATTTCTTAGGCAGTATGGTCTTTAAAGAATAATGCAAGCTGTGAAACTGTATTTTGGTTTGGGTTTTTGAAAATGTTTTGAATGTTGCTTGTAGTACAACCTATGCAAGCAACAACAGGTTCTTTGTTGGTTACCATGAGGTTTAAAGAGTGTAAAGTAGTATTGCTCAGTGGTTTTTATTGGCTAAACAACACAGACTCTCTGTGTTGCAGACTTTTTAATGATAAGTGCATTTGTGCAGTTCTAAAACTGCATTATACTCCCCTTGATTTTACTGTAGATGGGTAGTGTATGTTAAATATGTCAGAACAACCCCCGTAACCTTGAGATGAGCACTGGAAAGCAACATTTAATTCATTACTTCTCTGATCTAGAAAAAAGTAAACCCAGACTTACAAGTAGAAGTAAAGCCCAGTATTCGGGCAAGAAAAATCCAAGAAGAGAAGATGAGGAAACAGATGCAGAAAGAAGAATACTGGAGAAGGCGAGAAGAGGAGGAACGCTGGAGGATGGAAATGAGGTAATGCATTATGTTTCATGAATGAATGTGACAAAGCTGCTGTCAGAAACTAAACTCCATAGTTACTTATTTTAAATACTTTAGGGAACTCTGTACTGTCTTACTTTAAATTGTCATTCTCTCTGTGATGTTTTTGTTTGCTACTGTTCAATCCTTCTGAGGAATGCAGAGTTAGCAGAATTACTTTGCTGTAAATCCAGACCTACTTTTCCAACAATAATTCATGTTTGTTACCCTGCATTCATTGGTATTTGCTGGTGACTACTAAAAGTTGTTGAGAACAGAGAAGAATCTCTCTAGAGCAGTGTCAAGTATTAACTGCTGTATAAAGAGAACACTTTGATTGCTGCACTTCAGGCGATATGAAGAGGACATGTACTGGAGGAGAATGGAGGAAGAGCAACATCATTGGGATGACCGTCGCAGAATGCCAGATGGAGGATATCCTCACGGCCCCCCAGGACCTCTAGGCCTGCTGGGAGTTAGACCTGGAATGCCTCCTCAACCCCAAGGACCAGCTGTGAGTTTCTTAAATTGAGAAAAAGATTAAACCATTCTCACAGGAGGTACAGTTAAAAATTACAAATTATTCTGTGCTACTTCACTTGTCTCTAGTATTTCTTAATAAAGATTTTAGAAAAGAGAAGAAGAAATTATATGCTAACGAAATGGTGTAGGTGGACTAGTCTTCCAAAATAAGTCCAGTGAAATGACAAGAGGATGCTTTAAATATTGCTTCTTATGAAATACAAGTCATACTGGATTTTTCTACTTTTTCTTTGATTACATTATACAACATTATTTGCCTAATTGTGGACAATTGTATGGATAAAAAGTGGCTTGGAGAATAATGCTTAGTGATGCATCATACTCTAGCTGTGTGGAGAGCAGTACCACATAGATTGATCCTGGCACTAGTCTGATAAGCACCTTATTAGTGATCTGAAAAGTGATGGAGTGAGTGTACACTGCTGAGGTTTGCAACTGGTGTGAACCTGAACCATCTTGGTGTGGGGAGAATAGCTGATACCTTTGGCAAGACCATCCTGAGGGACCTAGGCAGGCTGTAGGTGTGGAACGATACAGAGTTCTGCAAGGGCAAGTGCCTAATGCTGCACTCAGAAAGCAAAAACCCCTTGCATTGTTAGAGGCTGGGTAGCAGCCCTGCTGAAAGGGACGTGGAGGTCCTGGCAAACAGCAGTCTGAGTCAGCAGCATGTCCTGGCAGCTGGGCCAGCAGCAACCTGACCTTTAGTAACAGAAGCATAATCAGTAGATGAAGGGAAGTGATCAGCTTTCATTAGACCCTAACTGCAATACTGCATTTAACTTTGGGCTTTCCAACAGAAGACGTATGAAACATAACAGGAGCAGTGTGGACCTACCAGGATGATCACGGGTCTGGAGCACTTGCCCTGTGAGGAGAGACTGAGACATCTGGGATTGTTCAGGCTGGAGAAGAGAGAGTTTCAGTGGGATGCAATACCCTTCTAATAGCTGTACTTTATAATGGATATGGAGCCAGGCTTTTTACAGTTATGAGAGGGTGAGATACATCCAGCCTAAGCCAAGACAAAAGAGGTTTAGACTAAATACAGGAAATCATCTTTTTCCATACCAGTGTTGTGCAGCCTCTGTCTTTGAAAGTTTTCAAAAACCAACAGACTAAAGCCCTGAGTTACACGATGTGGTCTCATAGCTGACCGTGTTTTGCACAGGAGATTGGACTAGAGGACTGGGGACCTTCTGAGGTCCCATCCTGTGAGTGCACAAAAGTCATCATGGATACTTTATTTTGCAGCAATATGCAAGTATTTCCCAGTTGACTGAAAGGCAAGAGATACTAATGTTGGAGAGGGACGTCTGATCTTGGGATTTATCTTTTGTTTAATTTTTATACATTTCATGTCTTTTCAGACATGATTGATTGTGACAGTGCAGGCTGTTGAGGAGACTTTGTATTTTGTTACATTTCAGTAATGTGAGGTTTGAATATTCTGTTCTTTAGCCTCATGTTTGGGTTTTGGTCGTTTTGTCTCATTTGTGAAATTGGAAGTGCACCCAAGTTTCAGAAATACACTCTTTTGTCTTTTCAGCCTCTGCGCCGCCCTGACTCCTCCGATGACCGCTACGTGATGACCAAGCATGCTGCTATATATCCAACTGAGGAGGAACTTCAGGCAGTCCAAAAAATTGTTTCTATTACTGAGCGTGCTTTGAAGCTGGTTTCTGACAGCATGACTGATCATGAAAAAAGCAAGAACAAAGAGGGAGATGACAAAAAGGATGGCAGTAAAGACAGGTATATTTTTTATTACTTTTTAAGAATTTTATTGTTTTTCCTTACCCTGTTATCAGTGCTTCCAGGATCTCATCTCTTTGTATTTTGAAGTCTCAGAAGTATGTGGAATACTATTTTATTTCACTTTCTGTCTTCAGGATTATTTTTATGATTTTTACATTATTATTTTAAATGCAACTTCTAACTATGATTCACAGAGCTCTGAAAGGCGTTTTACGGGTGGGCGTTTTGGCTAAAGGTTTGCTGCTCCGTGGAGACCGAAATGTCAATCTTGTTTTGTTGTGTGCTGAGAAGCCATCCAAGACATTACTCAGTCGTATTGCTGAAAGTCTCCCTAAGCAGCTTGCAGTAAGTAGAACTTAGATTTTTGGATTTGAATTCTTGTAAAAGTACTGTAAAAATCTGTCCTCAGGTTAAATGTCTGCAGGACTCTGTGCTGCCACATGACATAGCTCAGGTTCAGTTTCTTTCCATTTTCTGAGTGTTTTCATCTGAATTCAGAGACTGCTGTATGTTCTGCTTCCTCTATATTGTGTCCATACAAGTGTGTGCTCCAGCAGTGTAGTATCAATCACCATTCAATAGATTTCATTTATTTGGGAAGTAGGAATGAGCACAAGAAAGACCATTAATCAGTTATCGGTAGCAATAGAGTTAATTGTGCGATGTTACAGCATGCCTGCTGCCTCAAGGTCAAAGTTCTCCATTAATGCCAGTCTTTTGTACTTACATCTTGTTTCCTATTTGTATGTGTCTGTGCTTTATAGCTCTGTTCAATTAGCCAGGTAAGTGTGGTGTGGATTTTTTTATAATTTGGTCCTTTAAAAAAGCAAACATGCAATCTTAGACCATTCAGTGAAGTTAATATAAAACTTTTGCAGTATTTCCACATAAAGTCTCTGCTCTCTGCTGAACAAAGCCTGTCACTACAGAGTGCTTGTCACAGCATTAGTATTTCAATGCCA
>VZTZ01009889.1:0-16844 GCA_013400955.1 Drymodes brunneopygia | reverse complement strand
GTTACTTCTTTCTCACCTTTTTTTTTTATGTTTATCTATTCTGCTTAAGATGGCACTAAGGTCCTGGAAGGCAACATGCTGGCACATGTAATTGATTGAAACTTTGTTTTCCAACAACCAGTCTCAGTAGAGAAGAGTTGGTTAAAATAAATGTGTATATGACACTTCTATATAATTTTTAAAATTTCTAACTTTATGTCCAACCTCAGCTTTCTGGAAAAGGTACAAGCTCGACTTTTTTCCCCCTCTTTTAAAATTATGTGGAAAACTAAGTATTTTATAGCAAGTGGGTATAAACTGGCTTTCTAGAGCAGTCTTACCTTAAGATAAAGATTTTATGAATTTAGAAAATCAAATCACAGGTTTTTGGGTTTGAACTGGGTCAGTATTACCATCACTTAGTCATTCTAAATAGTCCCACTTAAAATGCACTTTTACAGTACTTTTGACAGTAACAGTGCTTCTGACTTTAAAAGATGATGCGATTTTTTCCAGCTCTCTGAGGTTGTTTTTTTGTCTGGAGTGCTTTTTGAGTATATTTAGTCTCCTGGTATTACAATCACTCTTCTATCCAACTGGCAAACCCAACGAGTACAATAAGAAATGGCTTTGTCATTGAGCTGAAGGAGAAGGTGGAGCTTGGGAATCAATTTACGTTTCTGAAGTCCACAGTTTCTCTGGTGCCAGCAGTGTTGCTTTAGGGTCTGTTCTGTAACACTTTCAAAGCTCCAAAAGCTTTTAAGCCAACAAGCATGATTAATGTCTGCAGTACATTGGTTCTTTTTATTTACGGGTCAGATAAAATTAACTTTTGTTTCCTTTTAATCCTGTATTTTCATAGTTGAAAGAGATCATAGCAAACCAGGTTCTGGTGTTTGACAGTGAACCTACAAATAGGAAATCTGAGGCTGTTCTAACACTTCTCATATACAGGTTGAAAGAAATTGTATGTGTGTATGTATACATGTGCTTGTGTATATACGTATTTATATAAGCCACGGAGGTTTTTTTTATATTTCATCTCATCACTACATGTCCTCTAAAACACTTGAGGTTTTTATATTGCATCAGTAAGTGTCCTGTAGCTGTGACTAGTGCATTTATAAGCAAGCTATGTTAAAAAAATCATCCTACATAATCAGAAAGAAAAATTTTCAACATGCATTCTGTGGTTTGGATGACTTCCAAACAGTCTTAGAGTGCTTTGTACATGATTTTTAAGCTGTGCATATTATTCCTAGCTATAAAGGCTTTGTATGTGTACTGTCACACCCAACCAATTTGACTTGGTTTTGGACAATCTGAGTGTAACATGACTCTGGGCTGAATCCAACTTTCCGTATTATTTAAGTTTATAAAGAATGCATTTTATTATTAAATTAGACTAACCATTTAATGAAATTAACCTGAAACACCATGTTTATTTCTTGATGTACTGTGCAAAAGTGCAGTATTGATTCCTGCTACAATACTCAATTTCAACTAAGTGGTTTCTGGCCCAAAATTCTGGGATGTGGACTAAAAGTAAAACAAATCTCAAATTACTACCATTAATCCCCTAAGTTACGCCACCAAAAGGAAACAAATCTGTATTTTTGTCTGACCCGCACGTGAGTTAAATTATCTTTGTGAGTTTATTCACTGCTGAATGCAGTACTGCCTCTAGGCAAACAAAATCAAGTTAGATTTCTCTTCAAGACACTGAGCAGTATAAAATGGATGTGCAGAAAAGCTTACTTTTGAAACTGGAGCAAATAGAAGACTGAATTGCCAATTATTGCAGCAAAGAAGTTCCTTATTCCGAAGACTGCTGCTTATTTGCTGCAGAGTAACAGTATGTGTTTGTGTTTTCCTTACTGCAGCTTCTCATGCTCTGTGTCTTACATTGGTTTAAAGTTTTCATTTTCCCTAGCCTGCTTGGGGAGCTAGTTCAGGTGTCAAGGAAGGCTTTACCGGAAGAACCAGTTGGAGTAAAGATGCAACTTGAGTCTCGCACGTGGAGTAGAATCATGTTTGATGCGTTATTATGTGATAAAAGGCTAAAAAAACCGAAAAAAAACAGTGAAATGCAATTGTTAACCGCATAGCTACTGTTCCTTACAGTATTGTGCGTTTGACAGTTGACTGAATCTGATACATTTGAAGAGCTCTAACGCAGCTGTGGAGTCTTCCTTCAGCAAATCAAGTGTACAATACTTATAAACACCTCTGTGTGTGCGCGTGTGTCTTCTTTATCCTTAGCGAACAGCCCCGGTCCAAAGCCTTCTAGCAGAGGGACTTGATTCCTGTCAGGGGTTGCTGCCAAGACATCGGAAGGATTTTTGACCAAGGTTTTCTAAAGCTCAGTGTCACACCTGCCATGCTTTACAAAGGAGGGGTTTGGATGCATAGTCCTAGCATCTGCTGTTACTTGTGTTTGTTTTTTATTTTTTTTTCTTTCTGTCTTTGTCTCTCTCCCAGAATGAAGCAGTGTTCACACTAGTCTTATAATAGCTGACTGGATAAAATGTATTTTACATAATAAAAATGACCTAAATTGACATACCTGTTAACTTGTAATGAAGAGGTAGTGTGGACACAGCATGTCTAACTGAAGATTAACCCCTTATGTTTAGGCTAGTAATTAGTTATACAGGGTAAGAATTCATGCCTGTGTTTCATAAATTAATTCAGTTTTTGTCTTAGTTTAGTAGGGTGGTAGAGTAGGCATCTGATTTTAGTCACATAGTCTTTAAGGGGTTAATCCTGAAATGTGAAACATATGCAAAAATCCACAGAATAAATATTACAGGAGTTCCCTTGATATATTTTTTCAGTCAATGTTTTCTCAGTGTAGTACATGCCTCAGCAACCTCTGACTTTCAGAGTATTTTTAAGTTCCAAGGGTATTTTTATGACAGCTATTAGTAACACATTTTAGATCAACATTTTCAGCACTGAGTAAGACTCTTTTCTGTACATTTAAACTGCAGTTCTTCTCAGTAAAATTATTTTACAAGTTCAAGGTTTTCAGAGGTAGAAGTTTCAAATTATTTAATTGATTATTGTACATCCATTTGCACAGTGTCACCTATTTGCATATTAGTTTTAGAAGAAAGTAAATAATTGACTGATTAGGCTATTGGCCCAACAGCACATATTTGCTGTTTTAATTTCTCAACCTTATTTTGCCACTTTTTCCTGTGGTGGGTTTTCTCAGGATGCACTCCTTGTCTCATATATCTGGGTTGTACTCCTTTCATCACAGCTTTAGCTGGCACCCCTCTTGCAGAGGTTTGGAAGGGATTTTTTTATTTGCTTTTGTTATGTTTTGCGTTTTTGGGGTTTTTTAAAATTTATTTTGTCTTAAAAGAAACATCACTTTAGACATCTTCCTTTGCTCTGTAATTGCATTGCTAGTGAAGATTTTCATTTTTCTGCTTTAAAATATAGTCTGTAAGTTGGAATATCCGTGTGAGAAGTTACCTATGTTCTTCTCAACTTTGGTCTTACGAAGTCTTCACCTTTTTATCCCTGTGCAGAGCAATGGGACTATCCTATCAAAATGCTCAAATCTGAATGTAGTACATCACATTAAATTTAGTTACTGTATTGCAAAGCTATGCCACTATGTTACTTCATGGTCTTTTGGCTCTGTATGGTAAAGAATCCTCCTATGCTACA
This sequence comes from Drymodes brunneopygia, assembly GCA_013400955.1. Classification (NCBI taxonomy): domain Eukaryota; kingdom Metazoa; phylum Chordata; class Aves; order Passeriformes; family Petroicidae; genus Drymodes; species Drymodes brunneopygia. Next base: position 13,181 of record VZTZ01009889.1, on the reverse strand, counting down.
TTTGTGGTTTCAGAGCACAATTTCTGCAACATTCCTAAAAGCTTCTTGTTGCAGGTGTGTTTCATGAGTCTCATTAGTTTTTATTTTATTTTTTTCCCTGGCTTAACATAAATTTAGATCTTGGAGGAGTAAACTGTGCTGTTTCAAGCAGCCAGCTCCTGTGAAATGTGTGTCATTGAGTGAGGGCTTTTTGTTTCTTATCTGATGTATCACCAGTTATGCTACCAAAATGACTAGTTGTGACTAGTCACGAGCCATTTTCATAATGAGTAAAAAAATAACTTCTGAAGGTGATTACTGATCTAAGAATACAGTTTTCAAGTAACCTGAGGATACCATTTCACATTGTTTAGTGGTTCCAGTTTGACTGATTAAACCACTTCTGTGATCTCTTCATTTTTGGTAGCAGAGCAGTCAGCTTGGTAATTAAAGTCTTCTCTGAACATTCAAATAGGCAACGTCTGCTATGTTTTCTCCATCTTTCGGACATTTTGCTTTTTTTTTTAGACTATTACTTGCTCTTCTTTTTCTGGATGAGTCTTATGTAAAGTAGTCCCTTCTCAGATCCTTTCTCGCATTCTAAGTGTTGCTGGAATACATACATTATGGGCTGAGGAATTTTATTTATATGGGTAAGAGAGAATGTACTAGAAAACAGGGAACTCTGTAATATTGACGAACATGTCACATTCCTTCAGTCAGGTTTTTGAAACAAAATAATTTCAAGTTTAAGGCATGATAAAAGTAACATCATTACTAAACATTTAGTGCTTTTAAGATTTGTTATACTTAGTTTTTCTTTCAATAATAGGTCCCAAATAACATGTGACAATTAAAATTTAAAAGAAACTAAGTTTCAATGTTTCTACTTGGTTAAAGTGGATTTTTGTGTTCCTTCTGTCTTGTGTTCTCTGTGCTGGTGCACTGTGTCCAACCATCCTTCCTTCAGTATTTAATTTTAGGGGATATGTTTTTTTCCAGTGTTAGCTGAAATAAAGAAATACTATGCATTGCATAATCAGCAATGCAGTTGAAAATAACTTCAGAGCTGAAGTGCAATATGATCTTGATCTTCCTACTGGGTCGATGCCCTAATCCTAATTGAGTGACTTTTGCTGAACATTTACATTTCTTGTTCAAGGGTTTAAACTTTAAATGGCATGTGTGACATTGAAGCTGTTTAAGGAAGTGTCTTGCTCACCTGGTCAAACACCCATTCCTCACTGCATTTTGCCAATTCAATCCATTTTAGATGTAACCTCGGGTATGGTGAAAGACCCACCGGACGTCTTGGACAGGCAAAAATGCCTTGACGCTCTGGCTGCTCTACGCCACGCTAAGTGGTTCCAGGTTCGGAACATCATTTTACTTTCTTCTTGTAGCCTTATGAGAGATTAGTTCAGTTGCAATATAAATGTTTAACTGTGTGAAAACACTCAGCGTTGTTCATGCTAATAATACTTAATATTTCTCTGGTCCCTAAATTTAACTGTAGAAGGTTGAGTATGGAGGAGCTGCTTTATGCAGTTATTGCTCATTTGACGTCGTTTTTTTTCTGGTCATTGAGAAGGCGACGTTGAAAGCTTGACTCGCTTTGGGTGATCATATGTTGTATATTTGTTATATATTCCATAAGGCTGCAGAGTAACTTTGCTTTAAATAATGGAATATGTGTTTAAAGCTTCGTGTTTAGATTTAAGACTTCTTTTTCTATTTCTTTAAGTGCATTAAGTGTAGGGAATGAAAGGTGAGAAGCAACTGTTTGGTTTAGTGACTTTGCATTCTGGCAAAGGCACAATAAAGAAACCAAACAGATTCCCTTGACCTTTCAGTCTCTATACCAATTCCTTAGATCTTTACTTTATCCTTTTTATTTCTAATATAGAAAGATACTGTATTTATTGTTTCAAATGAACATAGGTCAAAGTGTATAGGGGATCAAGAAATGTTATTCTTGTATAACCTGTGCACTTTGACTTCTACCACCTTAAATTACTAACCCTGTATAAAATACTGCTGTAAATGGCAGCTCATGGAATAAAGGTGTAGAATGATTTGTTTCAATCTTGTATCTGAGCTTCCATTGAACAGTGGTGTTTTAGTCTTTCAACAAGTCCTGTTTGCTATGGGTGCAGGGGTTAATTAATTTGATTTTGTATTGCTCTCAAGGCTAGAGCTAATGGTCTGCAGTCCTGTGTGATTATCATACGTATTCTTCGTGACCTCTGTCAGCGGGTTCCTACTTGGTCTGATTTTCCAAGCTGGGTAAGTAGTATTTTTTTTAATGAGTCTTCTTAATAAATATGATACGACAAAGAAATTATAGGGAAGTGTTAATATAACTTTTAAATTCAGACTTTTTCAACAATGTAGGCTTCCGTTTGGGATTTTGAGGGGTTTTTTTTGCTAACAAATATTCCAGATTCCCTCCTAAAATGCAGTTTCCTGAGGTTTTTCATTTGAAGCTGGAAGTTACTACTTTTTCCAAGAGGAATTTTCTCGTTCTTTTATATTGTTTGTGGGTAGATGCCTATTCTAGGTTTTAGCATTTTTTTCCTTTATTCTGTATAAAAGAACCTATTTTTTTCCAATCACCTACTCTGAATTACTTGGAGTTAGCTGAAGGTAATTAAAAATGTCAGCTATGCCCAGATAGTTCTGTGATAAAAGAAAAAGCTTGAAAGAAAAAATCACAGTAATTCTTATGATCATTAATATGTCCCTTTTGCAAGGTGAAATACCACAGTACTTCAATGCAGCTTGTGGTTGTGTCATCATATTTTAGTCAGTGTCACTTAAATCTCTAGGTTGTTTCAGGTCACCTCTCTTGATTCGGTTGAGCATTCCACCTCCATCTTGGAGCATTCCTTTTGTATTGACTGTCTTAAAAATGCTCCAAAAACTAATCTGTGGATTGGACAGAATTAGTGTGAATCAAATACCTGAAACATGTATTGTGTGGACATAAACTTAGCAAAACTGTTGTGTTTTGCAGACCAAATCCAGTTGCACTGTGCTGCTTTCTTCTCAGTTTTGACAGGAAGAGCACTAACATTGTTTTGAACAGTTGACTTTATTTTGATATGTTTTACAACTCCACTAAGTTTGCAGGCAGTTTTATTAAATTGCTTCTTATAATATAATATAATAATATTTATTGCTTCTGGAAAGGAAGTGAGTGAAGCAGTAATACTTGTTTTTTAAATATTTAAAGGGAAAAAAATTAGTGCTAGTTTCGATACTGCATTTCATTAAGAGTACACTAAACAAATTCAGCTTAAAAGTTGCTAAGAAGTAAGTGATCTGTTAATATCATTATGATACTTAGTTGCCAGAGAATGAACCCTGGCATACTTTCAGAAAAGTATCCTTACAACTATTGCAACACAGAGCAGGCACATGGGTGAAGAAAAAGGAATGTGGCTTCTCAATTCCCACATTATGTGTTCCAAGGCACATCCAGAAGGAAAGAGAGGTGTGAAGCAGTGTGTCAGATCTCACTGTATCTCAGTCCAAAAGTGATTCCTGATTTACTCCTGGTACCTGATGCATTCTTAGTGATATGGATCAGCACTGAACTGTAGTCAGCTGTTCTCTTGGCCTGTAGGAAAATCCTTATTGATAAAAACAATGACGAAATGAAAGTGGTGATTTCTGCCAGTACAGATGGCATTTCATAGATTGGAGTAATGCAGCTTTCTGGATGCAGACCTCCTCCTACCCCCTATACTAGAAACCTTTTACAAACAAAAGAGATGACAGAGCTATTAAAAAAAACATAAGTAGTTGTAAAAATAGAAGATATTAGAAAGCCTGAATGCTCACAGTAGTAGCGTGTCATGTGCCTTAAAGTAAAAACTAAACTAGAAGAATTTTGTCATGTTCCTACACATTTTTCAAATTTGAAATCCAGCCTTTTATGCACATAAACACCAGGACATCTTAATTCACATTTTCCTAGGGATTGAGTTATAGACCTCAGTGTATTGTATGAGGATCCAAAAGAACAAGATTTTGATAAATGCGAATCCAAGTTCTGCTTTTTTTTTCTTCACTGATGCACTTTGCTTCCTGCTTGAAAACATCTAAATTACTGTTGCCAGATCCTGACTGATAGAGCAAGAGTATGGAAATAACATGCTCAAGGATTGAAATCTGTCAGTTAAATGGAGCTAAAATAGAAAGGAATGGGCACCTTTAGTGATCAGCACTGCCTGTAGTTACTTGCATAAATCAGAATAAATATTTACACCTTGAAAGGAAAAACAACAGATAGCATTTGAACAGTTGTAGATGTGGCAAGGAGGACAAGGCCCAAACAACAAGTGCTTGCAAAAAACCTACCAAAAACCATTGTTTGAGAACTTGCCAGAGAGGTAGCAGCGAAACATCTATTTAGTTCTGGTAAAGAAATCTAGGAGAAGTTAGTCATTTCTTTAACAAATACTTTCATAGGTTCTTCTGGAAAAAAATAGTGTCTAATAAAAGTGAACAGTGGAAATATTCACAGAAAAAAACACCAGTATTTAAAACACAGCTAATGATTTAAACCATTTTAACTAACATCAAATAATGTATACATTTCAGAAAATATATGTATCATAGAGGTTTTTTTACACTTTTTTATCTGAGTTAGTGTTGGTTGATAACCATGAGAAAAATTGCTGTGAGCTTCAGGTTTGCTGAATTTCAGATTTGCTAGTGAGGATATTAAGCATTTTAAGAGCATTAAATTTTTGATGTTTCAGGTTTCTGTGCTCTTGTAGAAAAAACTATTTCTGTTTTTCTATAGATCCTGTTTCATTAGGTATTCTGTGTACTACAGTTATGTGGCTGACAGAATCAAGTGTCCCACACTGTTCCATACTCCCAGAAATGGCTGGACAAGTTGTCTACCTGCATACGTAGTAGTAGATGTACTGTATAAATTTCTACCAGATTACTGAGCAACTTGTGATGGGAAGAAGCCCCTCATAGAATCACTGAATTGTTCAGGTTGGAAAAGACCTTGAAGATCATCAAGTCCAATTAACCCATCAGCACTAAACCATGTCCTTAATTGCCATATTCACATGGTTTGTGAACACTTCCAGGGATATTAACTCCATCATCTCCCTGGGCACCCTGTTCCAATGCTTTACAACCCTTTCAGTCAAAATTTTTTTCCTAATATGCAATCTAAACCTGCCCTCCAATGCTCCCACCCAGCTTGGTGCCATCTGCAAACTGACTGAGGGTGCTCTCAATCCCCTTTTCCAGATCATCAATAAAGATAAACAGGACTGGGCCCAGCACTGAGCCCTGGGGGACACCACCAGTGACCAGCTGCCAATATCAGTAATCATTGTTAATGTTGCACCACCTTTCTCTTTACTTACCTTTATATAATAACTGGGATTTCTTTCCATTTTACCTGAAAGTTTTCTACGATGTGTAATGTTCTTCAAAGTTCAGGATTAAAAATTCTCTGCTGAGGAACAGTAGCAACTTTCTTCTGTCTCAGTCCATCTTCTAATTTGGCTGAATCCTCCTGTTGTTTGTCTAGGCTATGGAGCTGCTTGTGGAAAAAGCAATTAGTAGCGCGACTGGACCACAGAGTCCTGGAGATGCACTGAGAAGAGTTTTTGAGTGTATATCTTCAGGAATCATTCTTAAAGGCAAGTTGCATTTGATCCGTGTATGTATACTTACACTTAATTAATCTGTAATCTTGCTTGTAATAAGGTAAAGATGTGCTACTAATTAGCGTAATTATTGCAGGTGGTCCTGGCCTTCTGGACCCTTGTGAAAAAGATCCTTTTGATACACTTGCTGTAATGACAGATCAGCAACGAGAGGATATTACTTCAAGTGCACAGGTAAGGGAATGTAGGTGTGAGGTAACTAAATTTGATGGATGGTTTTGTTTTGATTCTGGGTTTTTTTAATGGAGTTTTATATTGGTCATGAATTTTGTTTTTTTAGAATGTAGTCAGATCTTAGTAGTTTTAAGCTAGGCATTGAATATGTCACAGGAGAGGATGCATAATAGTGTTCACTATTGCACTGAAATAAATGTATTTTCCTTAACAATTTGTAGTTCTCATCTTTATCTATATATGTAGGTTTATATCTTCATCTGTAAATATAGATACTTGCTCAACAGCAGTATGTTACTAAATCAGAAATTTTATAAACACATCTGTGTAAGATTCATATGAGAGTACTGACCGTTCATGCTTGCACTTTAAGAGGTTACTGCCTCTGCCTCTTCATTTGATCCTTTTGCTAATGATTCCTGATGCCTAACATGACACTTGACAAGCCTTGGCTGCTTCAGTGCAAGCCCAGAAGCTCAAACACATGTACATTAAGCTAAGACACTGCACTTAGAGAAGGTGCAAATGTGACATACACATTTTATTGTGTTGACTGTGTTAGGTGACAGAAAGATGGGATAATTAGAGCTAAGGGTAATTTCATACGTCACTGATGTTCCTCCTTAATTGTTTGACACAGTGTTCAAAATGGACACTTGTTTGTAACACAAATAACTTTTCTGTCCCATTTTTCTAGTTTGCGCTGAGACTCCTTGCATTCCGTCAAATACACAAAGTTTTAGGAATGGATCCATTACCACAGATGAATCAACGCTTCAACATCCATAATAATCGTAAAAGAAGAAGGGACAGTGATGGGGTTGATGGGTTTGAAGCGGAGGGAAAGAAGGACAAAAAAGATTATGATAACTTCTAAAAATGTTTGTCATCATTGCTAAGATTGATGGTAATGAAAAGTCCATTTGTTGCCTTGCTTTTACTTCATTCATAATGATGTCTGTTTAAAACATCCAAAACCAGCTTGTGAATTAGATTTGGAAGAGAACAACATAGCTCTTCTGTGAGATTCCGAATATTTTAATTGGATGTACTGTACCAGACGAATTATGGATGGAAAGACTGCAAATGGAAGCTGTTGTCATAGGAAAAAATAGTTTTCTCTCATTGCATTTTCTTTAAATGTATTGCTAAGTTTAGTATCTTTAATTCTGGATTTTTTTCTTTTTTATTAACAAGTGCATTGTCTTCCTATCTTGACTGTATTTAATGCAGCATTTGTGCTTCGGTTGCTATGTGTATTTTGACCTTTTATTTAGAAGTATTTTTTGTTTGCCTTTGACACTAGTTGTATGAGTTACTTTGTGTTAGGTAGTAAAACTGTTCCCCTCCCAATTAATATTTTACAGAAGGTTTTTATTTTCTCTTTTTGTAAAGTGAGACTGCAGGATCATGTTTTTTTCTAAATGTGAAGGGGTTACAACACATAATTGTCCTGCCGTTTGAGTGCTCAGAATTAAATGTTTTTGCCAATCTTGTGGCATTTGTCTCCTTAGTGTGATATAACGGTGTAATTAAGACAAATTTGTGTTAATCTAATCGAGTTTGCTGTTAGTTGTGCATTAGCAGTATAAAAGCTAATATATACAGTATGGTCTTGCAACAGTTTTAAAGCCGCTGCATAATTGATCAAAGATTTGCATGATGGGTTTTTGTTTTTTTTTTATAGAAGGGCTTTTGAAACTATTATCTTAGATTAAATGCATAGGTCTTTGTATGATTGACTTCGTGACATAGCAAGGCCAAAAAATAACTTTCTGAATTTCTTTTCTCAACAAGCAAAGGTGGGCATTTTCCATTTAGACAAAGTTAGTCATTCTTTTCAGTCGACTTTGTCGATATGGTATTAATGCCTCTCAGCCCTTAAAATAAATGTTTGTCATATCAGTGCCTGTGAGGTTATTCCTTATATCTGTTCCTGTATAAACTTTCTGTGATTTTTTTCAATAATTCAAAGTTTAAAAGTGAAGTATTACTGAAAAAGTGAAGGTTATCAAAGAAAAAAAGCCAGAAAATTATTTGCTGTGGCCATAGTGTATGCTTATGTCTCTTTCAAAAATCTAAATATAGCAGTGGTGTAAGTAAAGTTACATCATACTGTTGATGTATGCTCTGGTACACAGGTGTGATTTGTTGTCACAGCACTACAGTGGAATACACAAATAAAAGTTAAAATTTATTAAACTACTAAAATTCATTACACATTGGAAACTGAAGTTTCACTTACTCTGTTAAATGTGTATTATGCTTTGTTGCAAACCCATAAAACACAGATTAACATAGACTAACATTCCGGTAGCTACTTAATCGACGACTGTAGGAGAGTATCACATGTGACAAAGATAATTTGTTATTTCTGATACCATTTATTACGAAAAACCCAACTTCTGTTCCGTTTCAAGGTCGAATTTATCTTTGACCTTTTTAATAAGGAACCATTGGAGCAGGGGGGGATATTTCTGTTTCCAGCATCTACTGCTTAACCAGTGTGGGCTTATGGAATAAAAATACAATATTTTAGAAAAATAGAGGGAATATAAAGACTTAAAAGAAAAACACTTAAAAATAGTGTTCTGCAAGCATCAGAGTGCAATTTTCAAGGGAGTGATTATTAGGGGTTAGCATATAAAAGTAAAGCTTTCTCATTGTGGGAAAGCTTTCTAAATAATTAGAAATACAAAAGGCAGAAATGCTTTGAAGTTACTCTAAAAAATTACACTCATTTTGTTGTCCAGCCTTCATGCATAGCTCCAAGCATATGCTTGTTCTAGGGGATATCTTGCTGCCATTGTGTCTAGTTAGCCATTACTATTTATTTTGAAAGCTACAGGTGCTATTCATGCAGCTAGTTCAACTCCATACCAAAGTTTCTTTCCTCATAACGCAAACTTGTCTATTCAGGAATGTGACCCTAAAATATAGGATTAAAAAGGTCAAAGATGTATTTTAGATTTTCTGTATTTTTGTTCTACTGGCTTTTAGCTCCTAACCAGTTTCTGGATCTTTTGAAATATTGTATACTTAAAGTGATTCCACATTAAATATGAAGCTGTGACCATGATTTTTGTGCTGTGTGGTGAAGGGTGAATTTGCAATTTATTTCTGGTGTTCCTGCCCATTTTAATGGATAACTTCTGACTCTTGTTAGCAAATCTAAGAATGTAAAAACAAGGTTTTCAAAAGTACAGAGCTAGCTTTGACTTAAATACTACACTGTGCACTTAGGAAGTCAAAACTGTGACAAAATAAGCATTTAAGTAGCCTGTGTGTTGGTAATGCTAGCAGTTTACTAATAAGCACTGTTTGCGTTTTTTATTCAGCAGCGCTGTTTTAAATCCCACAATCACAAACACTGTAGTCCTCATGCACAAAAGAGAAAGGTACACCAGAAGGATATTCCCCTCCATGCTCACCTTAGAGGAGCAGTTCATGAACATGTGAGCTGTTCCGGTTCAAAGCTTTTTCAAACTTTGATTTGTCTTCCTACTTCATAAGTGTGTCCTGTCTGTGAGCAGTGTGGTTTCACATGAATCTGTGCATAAAGGCACTGCTAGAAGTTAAAGTCTGTAAGATGTAGTCCATCAACTTCTTGCCCTTTTATGAGTTTCTAGATGAACAGTTAAACTTACAGAGCTATTGAGTATGATAGGTTCATTTGCAGCTTCTAATTTTAAACCTTTTAGTACTTAAAATTGTTCTGCCTAGAAAACTTCTAACAGTTGGAATCAACTTTAAATATTCTTGCAACAATTTGTATGCATATTTAACATTCTTACTCCTGGTTCAATATCTGCTGATCATTAGTCTGTTAAGTAGTCACACAATGCCAAATTAATTTCTTTATTAGGCAATCAGGACTTGTTTGGACTACCCAAACAGATTTGAATAGCATAGCATTAATAATGGGGAGGAGTAGACACAGTTAGCAATGGTTTCTTCCATTCATATTTCAGTTTTACAAAGTACGGTGATAGATTCAACAAAAACATATTTTCCTTCAATTTTATCAGGTGTTTTTTTTTTTAATGACAGCTGTAAGCCACAGCCTTCTAGCCAAAAAGGCTAGCAAACTAAATTTCTCCAGAGAGATGCTTTAATAGATCTTCTCAGTATGTATTTTTATCCTTCAGTGTCATATTTCTCAGACTTTCAAAATGAAACAGATAGCTCTTCTTTTTGGGGAAGAAAAAGAATCCAAGGAGTGTTGTCTGTAGACTTACTACAGCAGTTTTGATTTATATCCAAATAAAAATCAGGCTTAATTCTGTAAATACCTGTTTGTCTGTATGCTTACATTTTGTTCCACTTTTTTCACTTGCATTATGGAAGTCTGAGAGAAGCTTGCTATTCTTTATGGAACTTTCTGATTGTTTCCAGTTTTAAGAAACGCTGCCCTAATAATACTCAACAAGTGTCCAATTGCTAAAAGTTACTATTTTTCAGGGACTGGCAGCTCTTGCTGGGGATCTTAACCCTGCACAGTGCACACCTTCCCACATGTCATGGTCCTTACATACCTGTCTTGGTAAGGCTCATCAGTTAGAGACATCTTTAATACTTGTGTTTTCTTAAACTGTTTTGCAAAGCCATGGCCACTAGTATTTATTGCAGGGTAGTTTAAAGCCTATCAGCTTGTAGAGGCTCAGCCACTAGCTTAAATACTTTCATATATATTCTGCATCAGTCCTGTTTGAGGTCAATACTCAAAATAAACATAGAATGGCATCAAGAAACCTTTGTGGATTTTTTAAGTTTCCTGTACTTAAAAATCTAAGACTGCAGAATGGAGTAACTAGCCAAGAGAAAGTAAAAAGGTTCCTTTTAACATTAAAAGTGAGACAAAAAGCCTCTTGTTTCCACACAAGAATCGCAAACCTTGCTCCTTATATATAACCCCTTTTCTTTCCTTTTCTGCATGCTGCTGTGTTTATATCAATAATATGCTTATATGATCGGACTATGTAAGACAGCCTTACACAGCACTGACTTCACTTCCAGCACGCCTTTAAGTTTGCCAGTAATTTTCTGGTTATACAAGTTAATGAACAATATGGGAGAGATGAAGGTGCCTGAATGCAGGAGTTTACTGTCACATTTTACACACTCCTCAAGTATGTGCTGCTTCAAAAGGGGATGGGTTTGTCAGAGGTGCAGGCCCACAGCTGTCAGTCCCACATGGATATCTCAGCATGCCTTAGGATGTTGAGAATGTCACTGCTTAGGTAACTACTTCATATTTTCACAGATGACAGAAAAGCGTGGTACATTTAAGAACTGGAGCCAGAATGCTCCAGGATGTTGCCAGTATGGTCATGTGAAACAGCAGCTTCAGGAAGGTGGAAAAACCACTGTGGTATCAGCAACAGAGTGTGCTTGTCACAGGAAAAGTGTCTGTGATAATTAAATTAAATTTCCACCAATAGCTTCAATAATTTATTGTTTTGTAAGTGGAAAGGGAATAGAATACAATAGAACAGACTCTTCTAGTTGGAAGGGCCCCACAGTCATTGTCCAGTCACCTGCCTGCCCACTTCAGGGCTGGCCAAGTTCCAGCTCCTTATTAAGGGCACTGTCCAAATGCCTTTGAACACTGACAGACTGGGGCATTGACCTCTTCTCCAGGAAGCTGTTCCAGTGCTTGGCCACCCTCTCTGTGCAGAAATGCTTCCTAATGGCCAGTCTGAAGCTCTCCTGATGCAGCTGTGAGCCAATCCCTCATGCCCTGTCCCTGGATTACAGGGAGGAGAGCTCAGCACCTGCCTGTGCCCTTCCCCTCCTCAGGAAGCTGCAGAGAGCAGTGGGGTCACCCCTCAAGCTCCCCTTCTCCAAACTGGACAAGGCCAAAGTCCTCAGCTGCTCCTCACAGGAAGTTCTTCCAGCCCTCCTACCAGCTTTGTTTCCCTCCTCGGGACACATTCAAGGACCTTCCCATCCTTCTCCACCTGCAGGACCCAGCAGGGCCCACGGCAAGGCCACCCCAAGGCTGAGCCCAGCAGGACCATCCCCTCTCAGGGCCGGTTGTGCTGTGCTCAGTGCTCTGGGATGGGGTTTGTCCTCGGGGCTGCCCAGGCACTGCTGACCCACTCTGAGCCCAGCAGCAGCCAGCCCCACATCCCTCTGCAGCTGTCCAGCCACTCGTGTCCCACTTCATCCCTGTGTTCAGTGTTACTCCATCCCAGGTGCAGAATCCAGCATTTGAACTTGGTAAATCTCACTCTGTTAATGACTGCCCAATGCTCCAATCTAGATCCCTCTCCGAAGCCTCTTGTCCCTCAAGAGGATCTACTGCACCTCCCAGTTTGACTTATCAGCCAAGTTGCTAATGGTGCACTCAACACTTGGTTGCCAGACAGATATAGCCCCATTCAGTACAGCCCTTTGAGGGCTGCCATCCAGCCAGTTCTTCACCCAGAGCACTGTGAACCTTCTCATCCCACAGCTGGACAACTTGTTGGAAAAGGATGCTGTGAGGGATGGTGTTAGGAGCTTTAATCGAACTGGAAGTTATTCACTGCCTTCCCTTCATCCAGGAGGGGAGTGACCTTATGATAGAAGGATAGGTTGATTAAACAGGACTTTACCTTTGTGACCCTGTGTTGACTGTTACAGAAGATTGCATTGTTCTTTAACAGTTCTTTCGCCTTCAAGTAGCACTTAGGATCTCTATAATTTTCCCAGGTGCTGAGGTTACACTAATAAGTCTCCAGCTCCCTGTTTCTTCCCTCATGCCTTTGTAAATGTGAATAACACTGGCAAGCTTCCAGTCAGCAGTGACCTGCCCAGGCTCCCAAGGCCTTTGGTAGATGATTGAGAGAGATCTTGCTGTGAAAGCTATTGGCCCATTCAGATGGGTGAATCCCATCAGGGCCCATGGAGATACGGGAACATTCAGTTTATAAGCTGGCCCCTCAGAATTTCAGTGTCCACAGTTGTGGGTCTCCCATTCAGAAGACTCGAAGGAGAAAATCTGCTGTACTGAGTGATTGCTGAAAGGTGGTTTTAAGGAAAATTTATGTATTTAATTCTGGACTTGTTGGAGACTGGTATAAACCCTTTTGGAACTGCAGTTCCTCAAAACGACAGTATTCTAAATTGCATTATTATTAGTGAATCATAGGATCATAGAATTTCCCTGAATTAGAAAGGACCCATAGGGAGCATCAAAGTCCAGTTCCTGCCCTTGCACAGGACATCCCCAAGAATCACACCATGTGCCTGAGAACATTGTCTAAACACTTCCGGAACTCTGTCAGGCTTGGTGCCATGACCACTTCCCCAGGGGGCCTGTTTCAGTGCCCAGCCACC
>VZTZ01009886.1:211766-228917 GCA_013400955.1 Drymodes brunneopygia | reverse complement strand
TCCCTCTGCGGGGACACCCGAGCGTGATAGGGGGGTCGGGACCCTCGGCCCCCCTGCACCGCGCCCGGCGGATGCTCCGCACACGCTCCGACCGCCGTGCCAGGAAAAGGGTTTTGTCTCCCCCAAAAATGAGCGTCCAGCAGCGGCCCCGGCACGGAGCGGGCTGCCCCGGGGGGTTCTCCCCATCCCTCCCTGTCCTCAGCAGCACTGGGCACTGCGGCCCCGAGGTTGGTGAGGAGCAAAGACCCCTGGACAACCCGGATCAGGGACACTGATTCCATCGCTATGCATCGACCTGGACACTGGGTGGGATGCCCAGGCTCACGTCAGCCCCCGGCAGGACGGCAGCGGGGAAGGGGATTTCCATTCCTCATTGCAAATTACCGGGAAACCCAAGGCGGTGTCGGGAGCTCACGGAATGTAGGTTTGTAGCATTCCCCAGGCTCATTAAAGCTCCGTGCGTGTCTCAGCCCCTTACCCTTTCTTCCCTTTCAATCCCGTTTAAGGATCCCTGGGCAGTGATCCGGGCATTCCCACCGCAGCTGGAAGCTTCCCGGGGTGTTATGCAAGAGCAGACCTCTGGCATTCACGGCTGTCTGTCGTTCTCCTGCTGCTCATCTCCTCCCCTGGGAAGGCAGCGGAGCGGCGCAGACCTGCGCTATCGGACTGAGCAGATCCCGGCTGCCAGCGGCCCTGCTCTGCCCTTTCCTGGGCTCGCTGCCGGGAGCTTCCATCTCGGAAAGAGCCACGAGCAGTGGCTGCTCTGACAGCGGGCCCCTCACAGAGGGCAGCCAAGCCCCCCGAATCTGCCGGCCTAGGCGATGTCACAGTGCAGTGACAGTGACCTGCAACTGCTGGCGTTCCTGGATGGGGCTCAGCACCTTATCCTGGCTCAAATGATTTATTTGTGGTGAAGCTCCCCAAGCTCTATTTCCTGAGAACTATCTGGAGTATCTACAGCCTGCCTGAGCAGGAAGTTATCTCCTGTGAGTTTAGCACAGGGTCATCTCTGAGGCTTCCTCAGGCTCCTGCAGAGCCCACCCGCAGCCTCCCAAAGCAGGCACTGCTCCCCCTCCCCTCACACAGCTCCCCTTCCCTCCCGAGGCCTCTGAAGACCACTCTGCGGAAAAACCATCAGGGTTATGAGGAGCCGCCACGTGAGCGAGGACCATGAACACACGGACTGCGCCTCACTCATCCCCACATCTATTTTGTATGATCCACGGGTGTATTTTAGCCCTCAGGGCCGCGGCGGCCCCGGAGCCGAGTGCAGCAGCCCTTGTTCTCCCGACAAAGGCAGCCAGGCCGGGTCTCGGCTCTGCCCCGCTGTGCCGCTTCCTCACGCTTCACTGAGGCTGAAGATGCTTTAGGCAGCAGATTTGGACAACAAGGAGCTGGGAATGCGGGAGAGCTCAGCTCTGCAAAATCCTCCCTGCATCGCGAGCCTCCGAGCGGGGTCCCGGCTGACACCCGTTCCCAGACACGCAAACCGGTTCCTGCTCCGAAGGCGCAGCCCGGCGAGCGGGAGGTGCGCGCGGAGCGGCGGGATCGGGATCGGGATCGGGATCGGGATGGGGATGCCGGCATTGCCTGGCAAGCCACTGGAGCAGGCCCGAGCCCCGGCATCGGCACTGGGACACCCGGGCGGGGAACCACCCCGGGAGGAGCCCACCGGGGGAACTGGCCCGAGGAGCTCCAGGAGGGCAAGTGCAGGAGTGTCCTCCCCGGCCGTGGGAGAGGAGGAGGAGGAGCAGGCGGGGGATAATGGCTGAGGATGCACGAGAGCGGCAGCGGAGGGAAGAGCAGCCGTTGGAAACAGCGCAAGGCAACAAACCCCTGCAAGGCTGTTTGTGAACCGCGGGAACAAGTATTACACTGGAAAAAATATGTTTTTCCTTTTTTCTTAGCCGATTTCACAGCCTATTTGCCAACAGGGCCTTCATTTGGAGGCAGAGTTGTTTAAATTAATGCTGCTGGGATTTTTTTATCTTTAAGGAAAATGAGGTTTTCCTCAGAACTGTGGCTGGAGTACAGAGATGACAAGATCCACTGTGGCTCCATGTGGGTTTTTTCCTGAACACAGCTTTTGGAATGTGGAGCCCCCCAGCTCTGGGGATCCCCTCAGTCCCCAGGGCAGAGCACTGTGTCCCAGTCAGGGCACTGCCAGGCAGCCAGTCCCAGAACGTCCTCCACAAGGCCACCAGGGAGTGGTACTGAGTGAGACAATGAGGCAACAAACCCCCCCATCCTCCCCCATGGCTCTCAGGGACTCTCAACTTTGAGGTGCCCAAAGGATGTCCAGCCCCTCCTCCAGACTCTGCCCAAAAAAAGGGGCGTTTGCACCACGTTCAGCTCTGCCACAGCCCCGGCAGCTCCAGCCTGGACCTGCCAAGAGCTTCACCTGGCAGTGCCCATCCCACCAGACGGCCAGGGGGCACGGTGCCAGCTGGAGATCTCCCCAGAGCTGCCAAAACACCGGGTCCCTGCACCACCGTTGGCCGCAGTGAAGAAGGTGGGATGACATGGCAACACCCGGGGCTGTTTTTTGGGCAAGTGTCAGATGCCCTGACCCAAAAAACCCAAAGCGGAACGTGCAATCCCAGCGAGGCACTGAACAGACACTCTCAAGACTGCAAAGCACCGTGGGAGGAGCAGGGAGAGCCACGCTGATGGGTTCTGCAATAATGCTTTTTAAAATATAATTTCATATAGATTTCATAGCTAAGTTATGTAACATAATGAGCAAATCTACAATGCAATTGTCACTGCACATTAACAGCGAAATCCTGAGCCTCTATTACACTAACAAACTTATTAAATCAGTGAACATTGTGCTGCATCAGTCAATTATTGAAACAACGCCAAGATCGGGAGAACAATCTGATATCCATTACAGGGAGCAGGAGCAGGGATGTGACTGGGGCTGCCCGCAAAGCTGCGTGCTTTAGAGCATCCCACGTATCCACGGCATCCACGGACACTTCACCTGCCCGCATTCAGCAGCTGCTTCCCTGCTCCAGGGCAGGGAATGAGCCCCAAGCCAGCCCAGTGCTCGGCCCTCAGGTCCCTGCCCAGAGCAGGAGGTGGATGGGGAAGCACCACCGGTCCCACTGCTGGGACTGCCCTGATGCCAAGCGATGGGGCTGCAGCATCAGCAGCACTCAGGGACAGAAATCACCCTGCAGAGAGGCAAAGCCCTCGGGAAAGTGAGGGACACACGGCAGTGGGTGCTGCTGAGCACTCAGACACCGCTCCCCTCTCCCAAGCACCTCCTCGGGCCCCATCGCTGCCTCGAACCCCCAGCCAAAACCTCATCCCTGGCTGCTCACCCTGAGCCCCTTCCCAAAGCATCCCTGCAGTGCCAAGGGAGCAGCAGGTGGATATGGAATGGCTGGGGTTCAGCTGTCACCTCGCTGCCCCTCTCCAGGGTACTGGCATTGGCCGGAGCCGGCAGGTCTGTGCCCACAGCAGAGCTCAGGCTGAGCTCATCCCTGGCTCCAGGACCACAGCCACCCACTGCTGCACAGATTTCCAGGGCAGGGCACTGGTCCAGCACAGGATGGGGCATGAGGAGGCTGGCAAGGGTTTGACCGTGCAGACCCCCAGCTCTCACATCCCCTCGGACCCTGTGAAATCACATCGACACCAGTGTAACGTCCTCAGGAGACTGTTAAATGGGAAATAAGGTGAGCTTGGGAAAACCTGCAAAGATGTCCATGCAAACACCTCAGCAGAGTGTGCCTTGCACCTCGGTGAAGTGATTTGACACAGCACTAATTATGCAAATTAATCATCAGTAAATTAGATCCTTGGTTATTTATTTATTTTGCATTCTGCACTGCAGCCCAGCAGGAGCAGCACCCGAAGAGAAGAGCAACTCCGTTCTGGCTGGGAAGGAATGTTTGGTAACATGTTGCATGATCTGGCCTCCCCACATTCCTTCTCAGATGAAATTCAGAATTGATTTGCTGGTATCACACCGCTCCCAGCCCTCAATATGTCATGGCAGCTAATGAACCGTGCCAGGGACACATTTATAACCCACTATTAGCTGCTTCAATTGCAAAGAGATTTTTTTTCCTCTTTGCTCTGATGTTCTAAAACTTGCAAAAACAAACCAGACATCACATCCACAGAAAAAACCCCAGTAACCAGCAACATCAAAATCACCACAGCAAACATGTCTCCTGAAAGTAAACTATTTGTGTGATTCCCATCTTCCCTCTTGGACCCTGCTCTCAAGCAGCTACAGAAAAGGTCCTGGACAATCACCCGAAATACCACTGATTTTCCCCAGGTTCCTTCCCAGCCTCTGCTCCTGCCACGCTGAGCAGAGAGAAAGGGGCTCCCACACCCAGCTCCCTCCTCCCCACAGCGGCAGCTGGAGCTGGGATCTCGCTCCAAAGGAGGAGCAGGAAGGTGATGCTGGGGACAGGACTGGAAAGGCCCAGGAAGGCAGCGGCATTCGCCTTCACTCCACCCGGCATCCATGCACCACGATGGCAGCGACAACTCTATCAGGGGAACAAGAGCTAATTAAATTTACTGGGATCATTGAAGAGGAAATTATTTAATATTCTGCACGGAATTTAATATCTGAAAGCATGAATGGCCTTGTTTCATCAGAGATCTGATCCTTCCAAACATTCAACTTTACTTTTCGGAGGCAGCCGGGCCGCCGAGGGACAGGCAGGGACGGGGTAGGACTCTGCCAGCAGGAACAGCACTCCCGGAGCCAGGGAGAAACAAACAGCAGGAGAGCCGAGCGACGCCAGAGCCGCGGCCGCATCCTCAGGGGCTCCCGACGGAGCAGCAGCTCCGCCACCCAGGGAGAGCAGCCTCCCGAGGGGCTCTGTTGGCTCCTCTGAGGGAGGATCCTCCCGTTACCATCCACCGCTGCTTCCACACGGAGCTGCTGCTCCTCCGCTGAGCACCCACATCCCGTGGGGCCCTCGGCTCGTGATCTGATATCGCCACCCAGTCCCGTGTGAACAGCAGAATGGTGCCACTTCTGAACCCCCCAGTTTGCTCCTCCATCCAAAGGGGAGCCTGGATGGGGCACACCAGGATCCAGGGAACCCTAACTTTGGCTGTACATCGCCGTGGTGCTGCTCACCTGGATCAGCCCTGAGCACCTTCTGCATGGCAGGAGGATCCCAGCACTGAGTTTTCGCGCACCAGCTGCAGGATGTGCCACTCCACAGTGCTGGTGCTGCAGGTCCCCTGTGACTGTGTCCCAGGGATGGGCACAGACCCTTGGCATAAAACCAGCATCTCTTTCGTGGAGCAAGAGCCACCAGGGCTGGACTCCCCCAAGGATGTGCCAGCCTTGTGCTGGAGACCCCCAGCTCCAGGCCCTGTGCTTCACTGTTTCCCTCTCTGCCCTGGTAACATCCCTTTCCCCTCACACACACAGAAGTGATGAAAAGTAGCAATAATTTTGCCTCTGTATTTGTGTCATCAAAACTTCCAGCTAATTCCTGTAGCTGCCAGCAGGGAGGCACTAATACCTCTGTGAAAGACAAAGCAATTATTTCTAAACATAGCTTGTTCCTTGCTTTGTCATCACCCAAACCACCCAACCCCTGGGTCGCCGGCAGCATCTTCTTCTAACTAGCAGGGGGGGGAAAAAGATTCTTTTTTCCCCCCAAAAACCATATCCTGTAGGACTGAGCAAACCAAGACACATCTGAACCCTCACACCCCCAATGCCTGCAGCACTCAGTCAGCACTTTGGCAGAGCCAAGGAGTGACACGTCCGGCCACAGCTGGAGGGAGGCACAGGCATCGCCCAGGGACACTGTCCTGACCACGGCTAAGCCTCTCCAATGCCTTGCTCCAGAGCTCTGTGGCTGCTCTGTGCACCACAACAAACGCCCTCGGGGTGACAAGGGCCTTATCAGGCACAGCAGCCCTCCCAAAAAATGCCCATTTTCAGGAGGAAGAAAGGACATACTGAGCACAGATGCTGGGAGCTGGCTCTCCCACGAGCCACCCAATTTCCCTGCCTCAGCAAGTCACCCTGCTCCTCCCCAGGTGAGGGACACGCCACTGCCTGACCCAGACAGAGGCACATTCACCGTGCTCCAGTCTCCAGCTGGATGGAGACACCGTGTCTGCTGCAGGACCCTCGGCAGCACCAGCCCTTGTTGTCCTGTGGACCTGCTCTCAAAACATTAAAATGAGCCATAAAATGACAAGTGAAGTGAAATAAGGGATGTAAGTAGCAGGGAGAATGTAAATGGTGGCATTGGCATAAGCACAGAACCCGCAAGGCGCCTGTCCCCACTGCTCAGCATCGAGGAGGGGACACAGCTCGTGCATGGGGGCCCTGGGGGTCCCTGCCCCTCGCTCAGGTGCGCACCCCATGGAGCTGTAAGGGGTTCAGAGCCCTTGAACAAGACACGGCACCCTCAGCCCTCCCCCCCAGTCCCCAAAGCCGTGAGCAGCCTCTGCCCCGAGCAGGCACAGCAGCCCCGGCTCAGCAGGCACGGGAGGGAGAGGAGCTGCAGAGTTAATGAGCAGACACAGGCTCCCCACCAAGGGCTGAAATGAGCCTGTACCTGGAGGCAGCACACCTGGGTGACCTACATAGCACCGCTGATGGAAATATTTAACGGTGCTTTCTGATGGCTTGGGCACTGAGAACCTCCTGGCTCCTGCATGTAATGAAGCCTCTGCCTCCATCCCCCCTGGCCTCAGCTCTCGGAGGGGTTCACAGGAACAGGCAGAGGCTGAGCAAGGGGAACAGGAGCGGGAGCTAAACCCTGCAATGGGATTTTGGCCAGATGTTCACCAGCGTCCCAAATGCTCACTCAGCTCCCAGAGCGAGGGGCTCGCAGCGCAGGGCAGGGCACCGGGATCCTGCTTTGGCTGCTTCCCATTCCATCCCAGCGATGTCTTCCACATCCCGCCCTGCCCAGAGCTGCCCAGGCACCTCCCTCCCCACACAGGAAACTGTCAGGAATGCTCCGGAGCCACCAGGAGCTGATCCCAGGCGATGGAACCGGCTCCAGGAGTGTTACACCTGCAGCTCCCAGGGGAGGAGACCCTGGAACACCCCCGAACCCAGGAAAGGAGACCACCTCCCTGTGAACTCCCCTTAAAAATATTTCCATAACACTTCATAGCCAACCTGCGGTACCACCTCCAGTAATTAACAGCTACATTTTAATTAAACATTGATTAGCAACTAATTAGTCTAATGATTAGTCACCTGAAGGAGACAAAGCAAAATACTGGGGCTGCCAAGATAGGAGCCAGAGAAGGCAAATGATGAAAGATGAGAGGCAGCTGAAATTCCTCCTCTGCTTCCCTCTGGGCCAAACATTTCCTCATGGTTTGGTCCTTTACAGATGAAGCTTCGAGGTGAATTTTCCTAATTGTGGCAATTCTGTCAAGAGTCTCAAGTGAGTGGTGGGGAGGAGACTGAGTTATTTCATCTTTCCCATCAAATCTCAGATTGTTAATGTAACTAAAGAGGCTCCCCCAGCCCAGGGAGACTCAGTCTGTCACCGTAACAAAGTCAGGGGAGACTTTTGTGCCTGCAGTGTCCCGAAGAGATCCCTGTGGAGCACAGAAGCCCCCGGGAGCAGCACCGTGTCCCTGCCTGCAGCCACCGCACCCTCAGACCCCGCCAGCCCTGCTTCCCCCCGCCCCAGCACACCCAGAACCTCGGCGGCGGCACCCGCAGGACTCTGCAGGCTGGGAGCACCCACCCCACCGAGCCCTCCGCAGGACATCACCTCATGGCACCCCAAAATACCCCCTTAAAGCACTCAGCCCGGCGCGGACGCGGCTGTGCACTTACAGGAGCCGGAGAGCCGGGCCGGGTCCCAAAAAGCAGCGAACCCAGGTGCCGAGGGCTCGCGTTCAGCCCCGTCCTCCGAACGGGCACCGCGGGTGCCGCTCCCGCTCCTGCCGGGTTCCCCCGCGGCCGCGGCTCCGCTCCCCCGCACCCCCACTCATTCACCGGGGCGGTGCTGGATGAGGATGTTCATTATTTCACTGGTCCCTTTTGTGAGATAATCCTATTTACCTCCAGCACTTATGCCTCAGAAAATCGCTCTGGCTGAGGGTTATGAAAGCACTTCCAGCCACGCTCCCCCGGCGCTCCGCAGCTCTCTCCTCCCCCCGGCTCCTCTCCCCAGCATCCCCGGCAGCTCTGCAGCCCCTTCCCTCCCTCCCCCCTTTTCCCCAAGTGTTTTCGCCCTCCTGCAAGTTTGAGCCTCGCCGGCTCTTTCATCCTGCCCCTGCTCATTTCCAGCTCCTCTCTGGAGTTTTATGGGAAGGTGAAGCATCAGTGCTGGGGTGTGTAGGGAGGCTGAGCCAAGCCTAACTGGACTGGACCCATCTAGGAAGGGCTGGGGAGGTCATGGTTACGGAGGTGCTGCCTGAGGAGTCCATCAGCATCTCCCCCACTGCTCAGGCACAGCAAAATCCCCCAGGGAGGTCACCCAAGGCAGAGGCTGGGCAGGATGGGGCAGGCCAGGCTCAGCAGGGAATAATGCAAGCCAGGAGCCCAGCCTGGCCAGCAGGACCAGGGGAGGAGCTCTGAGCCCTGGGGAAGTGCAGGGACCCGCACTGCGGGGCGGGAAGGGTTAAACCAGACCCTCGGGCCGTGCCTCCACTGGCGGGGCTGAGGGACATTGATCGCCTCACACACCTCCTCACGCTGGGATGGCTCCAATCAATGGGGTCGGGTCACGGGGAGGCAGCTGAGTGGATACTGATACCTTCCTCCTCCTCCTCCTCCTCCTCCTCCTCCTCGTGCTGGGAATGGCATTTGCTGGGAAGCCCCCAGAGCTTCCTTGGGTGTCCCTGCAAAGGAGCCCCTCGGTCTCCTCGCAGGTGGAGGCAGAGACCAGCAGCAGCGGGCAGGGGCCCGCTCGGCAGCAGGGCCAGGGCTGGGCTATCTGCAGGCACTGCTGCTGCTGGGCACGGCCACACTGCGGACTGGGACACCCAGGAACAGCTCGGAGAGGACCGGTCATGCTGGGAAGAGCCCCTGGTCTCCCTGTCCTGCTCACGCTGACCCAGAGGAGCCAGCTACACCCAGCTCCCACTCTGGAGCCTCATCCAGCTGAAGGCGCTGGGCTCTGGCAGCAGGAGAGGCAGCAGCTCCGGCTGCGGCTGTTTCATGCTTCTACAAAACAATCTGCTCCTTGGGCTCCTGCGTTCCTCCCTCTTATGCAACTGCACAAAATGTAGAGGAAAACAATCCCCTGGATGCTAATTTATCCGAGGAGCTTGAGCAGCTTTGCACAAGGCAGCAGTTTCAGCAGGAAAATAACAAAGGAAACAGCCATGTCTGAAAGGCTGCTCCGGAAATCTGCCCTGCCTTGTGGGACCCTGCCCTGCCCAGCTCCCCACAGGGGTCCCTGCCCACGTTCCTGCCCACATCCCTGCTTCCTACATCCATCCCTGCATCCCTGCCTGCATCTCCGCCTCCTGCCTGCTTCCCGCATCCATCCCCGCCACTTGTCCCCCTCCCTGCCTCTATCCCACTCTGCCCGCTGGGCAGGGCTCTGCCTCACTCAGAGATTCGAACTGGGGATGGTGGAATCCAGCAACAAACCATCCCCTGCCCTGGGGCTGCGAGTGCTCCGAGGTGCCAATCCCCAGGGACCCGTGGAGAGCTCCCAGCAGCCAGCCCAGCCTCGGCACTGCTGTCGGGCTGGCACGGGGCTGCCCACGCCAGCCCGGGCACTCCCCTGTGGGTACCTCAGGGCAGCTCCACTGCTGTGGCCAGGGCAGCCCAGGGGGCAGCTGGTCAGTGCCCCCGATACTGCCCCACATACACAGCCCGAACCACCACAGCCCCTCACCGCCAGACACTTCTGGCATGGGGACCTCTGACAATTACAGTTTTCATGGTGCAAACCAAGGTTTTTAGAGCAGCCGAGGCAGGGGATTGATTTCTTGTTTGAAGTGCCACTAATGTAATAGGTAATTTATTTAAATTGATAGGACAGAGAGAAACTACGTTTTTCTCTTCTCTGAAAGGATTCTGCTTTGTTGGATGACCCAGATGAGCTGCAGAGCTGGGCTGAGGGCCCTGACACCTCCCAATAGCTGCCTTGACCAGTTTGTCATATTTTTCAATTCATTACAGCCATTTTAGCAAAAAACCACTATGGATTTTTTGTTGCAACAGCTCTTTCTGTGTTAGTTGTGTGTGAGCTGGTACCTGCCTTAACCACTTGCAGTAAAGCTTTCCCTCCAGGAAGGGGTCAGGGATCCCTACAACCCCCCAGATGATCAGGGAGAGGAGATGAGGGGTCCCCCAGTGCAGGCAGCCCAGCCCAGGGACTCGTCCTGTCACCTGAGCCTGTTCCCAGCTGGATCCTGTCATTGAAGCCTTTCTGGGATGTGCCATGGGATGCTTGGAGCCACTGGCCATGGGCACAGCAGAGCACTGAGGGGAGGGAGTACCCCTGGACTGCAAATGTGGCTCCAACACCTTTGGGAATCACCTTCAGTGCTCTCCACAAGATCCCTGGTTGTGCTGAGACTCAAGCAGCATGTCCCCACAATAACTCCATTGATGAGTAAATCTCTCTAATTCTGTGCCCAGCTCTTCTGATCCATCCTGATGAGGAGCTTCCCCTCACTGCCTCAAAGTCATGGGGTGGGGGACACATCCTGCAGGCACAGAGCCCCAGGGAAGTGCACAGGGCTCGGGGAGGGCTGAGGGGGGTTCTTCCCCCTGGATCCCCCAGGAAGCCCTGTAAGCTGTGAGACCCCAATAAGAGGCAATAAATAGGGAAGGAGCAAGGGGCTGAGGTGGGGGTGAAGCCCTGGGTGGAGGCTCCTCTGCACCTCCATCACTGCCCAGGCTCTGCATCCCCAGCGACCCCAGAGCCTCCCCAGCCCCCCCAGCTCCCGGCAGGAGCCAGCCCATGGCTCCCAGTGACAGGTTTAGAGCTGATGCTGCTCAGTGTCTCCCAGCAGCTGCAGGTGATCCCACTGCTGCCACTGCGGCTGCACCGAGCCCGCTGTGGATCTGATTGCACGATAAGGAGCAGCAGAAATGCAACTTGTTGCCTGTTTCCCAGAGTAATTAATTTCATCTGTATTGAACAAATGACATAATTTGAGAATTTCTGGGTTATGGATTAAGTAAAGACCAGATGAGAGCATCCTCATTGGCTCGGAGATTAATTAACAGTGTGAAGTGAAGCGAGCTCTCTCCTCTCCCTCGGCTGCTGCAGTTTTAATCCACCTGCCCTGCCCTGTCCTGCCGTGGGAAGGAGCTTTGCCATCGATCAGGCCAGGGGAACTCCAGCCAGCACTCCTTCCCACACCAGGACACTGCGGGAATGCCGGGGAATGAAGCCACACTTCATCCTTCCTTAAGGCTTCCTGTTCCCCTGCCTGGGCGAGCACTCCATGATCCATCTCCTCCATGCCCAGATCCACCTTCCCTTTCCTGCCCTGCTCCATCTCCTCCTCCTGGGGCACAGTCTCAGGCCAAAGACCTCCCCATGCACACCTTCAGCTTCACGGAAGATTTTCTGTGTGGGGCCAGGCAAACGGGGCTCAGTGCAGCTTTTATTCATGAGCCAGGCGTTTATTTAATGTGCCTTGCGATGCGGGATCTTTGATCCAGAGCAGCAGCTAATTAATTATTTTTCCCTTCTTCTGTACCAGCCCCTCACCAAGCGCTGAGGGCCCGAATGCAAAAGCTCCCTTCCAATGACTCTGCATAATGAGATGGATTTGGACTCCAGCAAATTTGTTCAGTTTTATGGAGTATTATATGAAAATGCTGTGAAATTAAGTTCGGTCTTTGCTATCACGCCATGGCCATCAGAGTGCTTTTATGTGCAGTGCTGAGACTAAAAGATGGGAAAGGGAGTCCTTGCTGGAGAAATGTGGAGAGGGAGGAGCCGTGCAATGAGGATGACATGGTGCAGGGTTAGACTGGGAGATAATGAAGCAAACAAGAAAGAGATGCAGATGAAGAGGGCTGCAAGCAAAGAACCTGGAACTGGAGCGGCGGCAGGCAGGAGGCTCCGGAGCTGGGGAGGATGGGGAGGACAGGGAGAGCTTCCTTCTTCCAATTTTCCCTCTGTGAAGTGCTCCAGGAGTCACACTCATGACACAAGAAGGCAAATGCCACCATCCTGGGGGACACAGAAGACTCCCCGAGGGGAACTGACTCTTGCCCAGCACACCTGTTTGGCTTTTCTCCTGCCACCCCAGCAGTGCCTTTCCTGAGCCAGCTCCTTTGCTGCCTGCTGATCCCCTCCCATTCTTTCTCTCTCCTCATCTCTTCCCACCCCCAGCCTTCCACCCCCTCCTCTTCTCATCAGCCCTGCTCCCCTGCATCTACCCCAGAGTGAGCTATTTTTTCCCTTGGCAACTTTATAACCCGTCTCCTTGCCTGACAGCAATTAAGTAGATGTTTCACTTCCAATCCCATGGCCCATAAACACTGGGAAAAGGAAACGTTATAAAGAAGCAAACAATCAGATCTGCACACAGATGCACACACATGTGCAGACAGACGGGGACAAACGCGGGGCACCAGGGGAAGCTGGGGGGGACGGCTGAGCCCCTTCTTTGTGCACAGTCTGGAGACCTCACACAAGCTGCAGCCCCCGAAAAGCACAGCGGAGGGGAGAGGTTTCCATAATGCACGGGAAGGACAGAGGCACCATCCATCCCCACGGCTCCCCAGCCCCATGCCCAGGGCTGCCTTTCACACTGCTGCCCCTCGCAGCTCCAGCACTCACGGAGAAATAAAATACCCAAAAAAACAAAAACAAAAACAAAAAAAACAANACAAAAACAAAAACAAAGCAACCCCGCCCCCCCCCCCGTGATGGATGGGATTTTTTGGTGCCTGACAGGCCCTGAGCCTCTGGGGAGCAGCACCGATAAATCACACCTTTCAGTTTGCCGTGAACATCTTCTCTTTCCCGGCGTGGCCGGCAGCTGACACGGCAAACCACGGCCCCGGCACGGCCCTGGCACGGCGGGGGACAGCGGGCACCTCCCGAGAGTCGCTCCCATTCCCACTCTGCCGTACGGACCACTGGGCTTCCTAATTTCCATGACAAGGGCTTTGCTGGGCGGGGAGCGCCGGGCTGGGCCGGGATGCGCCCCTTGGGCACTCAGCGAGATCGGCCGCTCCTCTGGAGCCGCCCCGCGCCGCCGGCAGTGCCCGTGCCCAGGTCCTGCTGGTCCCGCGTCCTGCAGCCACTGCCCCGGGGCTGGGCTGCCCAGCAGGGGCTGGGGAACACTGGCACAGAGGCAAACACAGCTTGGCTAAAATGAGCTCCTCCCCGGAGGAGCTGAAGCACAAACTAAGAAGAAGCCAGCAACCAGTCAGCAAGAGAGTACGAAATCCAGGCGATTACTGAAAAGTTCTGGACATGGCTGTGAATCCAACGGCTGCAACAGCATCCCCAAACTATTAAGAGAAAAATCAAGATGTGGACAGAACTAGATTTGCCATAGGTGAAAAATGGCTCAATTATTTCTAGTGCCAGAACCACAGAAGGACACTTCCCTCTGATCCTGATCCACAACCTCCCACTAATTAGCAGAACTTGCACAGAAAAATGCTCCGAGCTCCAGAACGAGCCACAGCGTGAGACCTGAGGTGCCACACACATCGGTGTGTGCTGTGTGAGCTGGGACAGCGCCTGCACCAGAGCACAATTCCACGGGGCTGGGCGGGATCGGGATCGGGATCGGGATCGGGATCGGGATCGGGATCGGGATCGGGCCAGCTGAGGGACGTGGGAAAGATGGGTTTTGCCCTCTGGCAGAGGAGAGTCAGGCTCCATGGTGATGAGGACTGTCCTAGCTCTGGACAGGGATGTCCTGCTCCTGCCGCTGTGCCTACACCAGCTTTTCTCCCAGCTCGGACCATGGCCTGATGTCCTTGCCTGTGTGGATGCCATAGCAAAGGGTAACAGCCTGCAGGAACAGAGGACTTGGAGGAAGAAACAGGAATCCATGAGGTAGGAATCAAGAATTCCTGAGCCTGGAGAGGCACTGAGTGGGATGGAGGAGCAGGGCTGACCTGTGAGAGCAGAGCTCTGAGCAGAACCCAGCCCAGTGCAGCTCTCTGTGGGGCTGGGTGGAGGACACAGATAATCACAGGCATTTGCTCCCCAGCGTCTCCACTCTGCTCTTTGCAGGGATCTTTTAAAACTACCAATGCATAAAACAACAAAAAAAAAAGTTACCAGGAGGCCCTGTCCTCTCCCTGCCAAAGTTCGGAACATGCTGTCATCAAGAAAAATGATGCTGGCAAGAGAGAAACCCGCTGGGGTTGCTGGCAATTTCCCAGGCTCCAGCCCCGATGAGTGTTTATCAATAATTTCAGGATCTGGCTGTCGCAGGCGCTGACGGGAGCACGGGCAGGGAGAGCGCGGGCAGGCGAGTGTCAGCACAGCCACGGGCGGGAGCGCCGAGAAGGGAAATCAATTACCGGCTCCCCAGGAGCTGGGATTTGCCGGCATTACAGGGAAAAGGCTGCTTGGCTGCGACACCCGAACTGTTAAGCGGTGCTCGATGACACAGAGGCAGGTCCCAAGCCGGGGTGACCGGACCCCACGGCCAGCCCAGACCCAGGCAGGGCCAGGGACGCTCACAGCCGGGTCCCCATGGGAGGGAGTGAGAGAGCAGCAGCGCTGTGTGTGCTGAGCTGCCTCAGCCCGGCCCTGGCAGCAGGACAGAGCTCCAGGGCTCCATCCCTGCTTCCCAACTCCTGCCCCCAGGAACCTCACCACCCTCACAGGGAAGCTCCGTCCAACTCCTGACTCAAACCCGTTCTCTTTCAGCTCAAAATCACTCCTCCTTGCCGGAAGAAAACAGAAACAAAAGCCCAGGAGCAACACAAGCCTTTGCCCAGGACAGCAGAGACCCACTGAACCTCTCCAGATGGGATGGCTCCAGGGGGCTCCTAAAATTCCATATCCCGTTCTTTAGGATCTGCCCATCCTGCTGCCCACAACAGGACCCCGTGTCCCAGGATGGCCTCCCCAGAACCGGCCACTTCCCTGCTCGAGGGAATTTTCGTTCAAGCTTTCATCCCAGGATCCCAGTGTGGACCAGCCTGGGAGTGCTCATTCCTGCACACTCTCTGCCAAGCTTCAGTTGTCCCTTCTGAAAGGAACATTTTTAAGTTAATATTAATACCCTGCATCATGTCAGACCTTCTCCTGTATTTTGCTCTCTCCTGGAGCACCTTCCCTGCCTGTCCCACGCCCAGCAGTGAGGTGATTCCGCAGGCAGGGCCTGCCCTGCTGAGTGTTGCTGAGCACAGTCTCGGAGTGGTGACACTGTTACATTTATGGGTATTTCAGGAGAAAGAAAAACGCTACTGGGTGTTCATACGTTCTTGCTGTATTATTTAAGATAAACCATTTGAGAGCACAGGAGAAGCGGTGTCTGCTCCCAAAAGGAGGGAAAATAGTGGAGGGGAATATTTGCAAAAAGCTCAGTTAAGTAAATATTTTATGCCAAATAATGTTATGGCTTTTGAATGATGCATGCGAGAGAGTTGAAAGGAGGTGAGGCGCGGAGCAAGGAGCATGTGGTGAGCATGGAGGTGCTGGAGAGGGGAGAGCCCTGGGCAGGGCTGTGCCACTCGCAGGAACCGCAGCTGCTCAGCACGGGAGAAAATCAGCCCTGCGTGGGAGCAGGGAGCAAAGAACGGGAAGAAAGCAGGCAGAGGCACTGCTCCGGCCCAGGAGGAAGAGGCAGGCAGGGTGAGCAGCAGAAAGGCCAGCCAGGGGGATGGCTGGGGGGAGGAGAGCAGGGCCAGCTGGAGGAGCATTTCTCTGGGCAGAGGAATTCTCCTCCCAGCAGGCGCAGGGTGAGCAGCTGGCACAAGGGAAGCACAGAGAGGAGTAAAACACCATTAAGTGTAATAAGCAATGTACTTAATCAATGAGCTCTGCAGCTGAGGATCAATGGGAGGCAGACACAGCCATTAGCTAAGAAAGCCGAGGAAGAGCCGCAGGCCCAGATGGAGTGGTTGATGCTGGGATTAACCAAGCTGCAGAGAAAGGGTCCCAGGTGGAGAGCAGAGCAGGGTCAGCCTTGTGGCTGCAGACCACAGGGTTCAGACCCCACCGAGGAGCAGAAAGAGCAGCCCAGGCCACGGGCTGCTGGGGAGCCTCAGGCTGAGCCCTGGGAAACACTATGAGTGCTCAGCAGCAGTGACCAAGGAATGGGACCAGACCCCCTCATCATCATCAGGGACTTCACTTGGCTGCAGAGAGCAAGAGACCGAGTTTTCCTTCCTGCTCTCACCCTTCTGTCTCTCTCCTCACCTGGCCAGATTGCCAGGGACTCCACACGGGAGGAACAGTTCACCCTCGCGAGAAGGGGCTGCACCAGCCCAGGCAAACAGAGCTGCTGCTGAGTCAGGGCTTGCCCAGGCCCCAACCTTGAGCAATGCCCCGGTGTCCCCTGAACCTGGCACGCCTGGAGCCACCCGGGCTGAGTCCCCGCATGGGGCTTCCTCAAGAGAGAGTCTTGATTTTCAACCCATGAGCAAATTTAGTGCTGGGGAAGGCAGACAGCAGGTGGGCACAATCTCTGGGGTTCTGACAACTCTGCCAGTGACTCAGCCTGGGAGACGAGACCCTCCCCGGGCTCCATCAGGCCTTCCTGCTCCTCCAGCCAGCCCGACCCTGGTGCTGAACACCAGCTCCGTGCCCCAAGGCTGCCGCCCTCAATCCTGACCCCTGCGACTCCTTCCCACACTCGCCGAAACTTGATGGCCAGAGCCTGATCACCCCGACCCCGCAGGGAGGAGCAGCATGAGGAGAGTCCTCGGGGACGGCAGAGCAGGCACAGAAGCAGAGCTGAGTCAGAGCATTCCAGCCCGGGGCGGTGCTCGAGGAAGAGCCTCAGTGCACGCCTGGGAGGGGAAGGAAAGCAGCTGTCCCCCAAGATCCCTCCCGGGTGGGCTCCCTTCTCCCAGCGAGGTGAAATCCCACCCGATCCCGGAAGGTGCTCCCGGCCCTCCTGTTGCTCTGGACACGTTCCATCCCCGGCTCCATCCCCACTCCATCCCCGGCTCCATCCCCACTCCATCCCCGGCTCCATCCCCTCTTCATCCCCGGCTCCATCCCCACTCCATCCCCGGCTCCATCCCCTCTTCATCCCCGGCTCCATCCC
>VZTZ01009886.1:160507-173225 GCA_013400955.1 Drymodes brunneopygia | reverse complement strand
GAGCCGAGCGGCGGCGGAGGGCGGAGAAGGGAGCGGGGAAGGAGGGGGCTCCTGCAGTGCTGCAATGCAGCGCCGCGCCGAGCCCGCCGGCCCGGCCGCGCTCCGCCACCCGTCACTGCGGCAATGCGGATGGAAGCCCCGCCCGGGCTGGGCCGAACCGGTCCGGGCATCCCCTGCCTGGTCGGGCCGCACCCTGCCCCAGACGTGCCGGGCTGCCGCTCTCCCCCGCTTCCTCGGTCCCGTTTCGTTTTTCTTCTGCCCCTGCCGGGACCGCGGGACGTTTCCTCCTGCGGCGGGACAAAGTCGGGTGGTGTCCCCGGGATCTCCCGCTCTCCTCGTGTTTAGGGGGTGTGAGGAGTCTGCATCCTCTCTCCGGCGCTGAACGCCGACGGCCGCCACCAGCAGCCACCCTGGTGGCCCCCTGCAGCACCCCGGCTTCTCCCTGCGGGTCCCCTCGACGCCGGGACTTGTGAAATCCCCGGTGCTGTATCGGCTCGGGACGGATCCCTGGTCTCTGCCCTGCTCCGTTACAGCTTCTCCCGGGAGAAGCTCCCTCCTCCCTCTCTAGTCTCTGGGCCCCCCATCGTCTCTGTTTTCCCATCGCCTTCTCCCTGTCCCCGCTGACCCCTCTGCGTAGTCCAGCAACAGCGCTGCGGGGCCCCAGGTTGGGTGGGGATCCCACCTCGGCTTCTCTTCCCCGTGGCTGCCATCGAACACTCGTACCCGCAGCGTCGCGGCAGCTCGTGGGAGCACCTGGTAAGGGGGAGCCCCACGCCACAACCGCCTGCCCGCCGCCGAGGTGCCCGTGTGTGGTGGTGTGCGGGCAGCGCCCTGGAGAGAAGGGATTCGGCTTATAAAAGCCACTGATAAAGGCACAAACCCAGCAGGGCACGGCAGACCATGAGGTGCATAAAATATCGGGGCTTAAAACCGGGGGGGCCACTATAACCCCCCCACCGTTCGCCCCGGTCCCATAGGCTCTGGATCGCCCCCCTCTCTGTTCGACTTTTGCCGCAGCAACCCGCGGCTGGATCCAGGAATTCTCTCCCAGCCATGCCAGGCAAACCGGGTTCTGCCCTCCCACCTGGATGTTTTTTATCTGACGCGGTGAAAATGGCACCGCATTCCAGCTCCAGCTCCTGCTGGTGCGGACTCAGCCGCTGGATGCCGTGTCTGCATTTACTGGATGAAAGCTCAACCGAGCCCCTGAATTTCTTCCCTGGGAGAGCTTTACGGGCTGATCAAGAGGTCCTTAACCTTCCCTTCGGGCACCTCCGCGGCTCACTCTGGTGCTCCCCGCGCGCCCCGCCATCCCTCCGTCTCTCCCCTACTCCTCTCCAATATTTCAATGTCTCTTCTCAGCAACCGGAGGCTGTTCCACGCGAAAGCGGGCTCACCAGTGCCACACACCGAGCAGTACCGCCGCCCCACTCTGCCTCCGGTCCCCTGCACACACGGAGAGCCCTCACCGGCGGCGGTGCCGTCCCTGTCCCTGTCCCTGCCCCCGTCCCCCGCCCGCCAAGTGACACAGCTCCCGGTGGCACCGATAGAGCGGCTGTTTGCGGCGGTCTTTACCGCGTAGGTCTGTTGTTCAGCTCCTTGGGCAGTGTTGAACGTCTACGGGGACAGAGCGATCCCTGAGCGCAAACCGGGTGCTGGCGGGGGGCCACCGTTCCCCGGGCAGGTTCAGCCTTGGCTCCTCGGCTCCTCCTGCCACGGCTCCTCTCCGGGAGCAGGGAAACGGGGACACTTCGGGAGCCCTTTGGGAGTTCACCCTGCCTCGGCTAGGGAAGGTCCCGGGACCCCCCAGGGATAGCTGAGCCCCTCAGCCCCGCACCAGGCGGCTGCCGGGCTGGTTCTCTGCAACAACGCCCCGCTCATCGCAGCCCCTTCTGTGACTGAGCCCCTCGCAGGACGCGGTCCCGGGCGGCCCCACGCAGGTTCCTCGCCCCGTGGAACTCCAGCTCTCAGCGGGGCTGTGCCGAGTCCCCGGCTGACCGCTCTTAGCCCACGACCATGGGGATGCTGCTGTTCACGGCCCCTGTGCCCCCCTCGGCTCTGCGTGCTGACCTCCCAGCGCTGGGGACGTGGCACTAGCGGCCATTCTCGGTCACGGGGACCGCGGGCGACGAGGGGGGAGGGAGGGCACAGGGCAAAGGCAGGTGGTAAGAAAGCAAAGTTAAATTTGACAGCCCGAGAGCAGAGAGACAACGCCACGACCGAGACTTATTTGTCACATACTCAGGCATGAGATGGAAGGAATTCCTGTGATAATGCTCGTCCCTGCTCAGCCGCTGCCGCTAAACCACAAATTGCTGCTTGCAGCACAAAATATGGAAATGGAATACATTCGATTAGACGCCTTCTTGTTGGGGCTCTGCTCTAGGAGCTATTTCTAAGTCCGGAGAGTCAAAGCATCTTCAAGCAGCAGAGCATAAAACCCTGAAAAAGTGGGTCTGCTTCAGGTGGCCGAGCTACAAAAAGGAAAAACATCAGGAAATCGGCTACCGTGGAGCCAGTGAAAGATTTTTCAAAGCAGAGAGAGGCACCCAGGGAGGGCTCTTCCCACCTCGGGTTAAAAATGGCTCAGGGTCAGGTTGAGCCCTTAAACTCGAGATAAGGCATCATTCCACCAGCTGCCGGGGAGAGGGGTGGCACCGCTGGTGTCCGACCACCGCAGCCTCTTCTCTGCACAGCCCACCATGAACGCCCCTAGTTTGAAGCTGTTGACTTCATGTGCCCAAAGAACACAGGCGGAGGAAGGATAGTGTCACGGCTGGACCCAGTGCACATTCCTGGTGCTAAAATGACAGCCTGGCTCGCACCGCACGGCAAATGGATGGGTGCAGCGGGGACAACGCTTCAACCTTCATTTTCCAGCCGTGTGGAAATACTAACGTGTGAAAATTAACGTTTCCAAGCATATGTGAATATTACCATTTATTTTGTGTTTTGAGATGCTTCGGTGGCCCCTTGACACCGAGCAAACCTCCCCTCCCCTAACCTTGTATTTGGTATTGAAAAGAGCCTGGCGCTCCATTGTTTTTTTCTTTCAGACAAAATATGAAGTATTTCTTCCCGAGCAGCTCTCCGAACTTGGGGAGCCCGTTCCCCTCAGAACCGGCTGCGGGAAAGGGCATTCGCCTCCGGGGTGCAGGAGGTGGGGCGGCACCAGGTCAGGGACCCAGAAAGCGAGAACCCCCCTAAGCCTCATCTTCTGAAACACCATGCCCAGTCTATCACAAAGGGCATTTTCAGGGGGTCGGGATCGCTCTTCCCAACGCCGGGGCCGAGGGCTGCCCGCCCTTGAGCCGCTCCCCGTGTTCCCCGGTGCGGTTGTCCGCCGGTTTCCCAGCGTGCCGCCCNTCGCCGCTTCCTCGCTCTCTCCCGCGGCTGCGGACAGGTCCCGCCGCGGGGCTGGCGTGGCGATGCCCACGCAGCGTGACACGGTTCCGCGGAACGCCCCCAGGAGCAGCCCGCTCCCACCGGCTGCCCCCCGGGCTGAGCTCTCTCTCCCCTCCCCTCCGCCACCGGCGGCACCGGGAGGGCGAGAAACGCTGAGCCCTAATTTGCTGTTCACAGCTATGGGAGCTGCCCCTGGGCTGCTGAAGCTAAGGGATAACGTGTGACATTTGAGTCATCCTGATTTTCCTATTCTTGTGCTTCATAAACGAAGTGACACCTTCCCCTGCTGGGCATCAGGGAAGGGGGCAAACCCGGAATCCTGGGCCTTTCCCTGGGGCAGGCTGTTCCCTCCGTGGCTCATTTCACAGCCACTGCCAAACACCACCATCCCCTGTCCTGCACATCCCAGACTCATCCCTACTGTGGACAAAGACGAAACACCCGGGGGCTTCCCAATTCCCAAACCAGAACACAAAGAATTCCCAACCAGAATTCTTTGCTCAGCATAGTCTTTATACCCAAATTAGATACATGTTTGTTAAAGCTTCCATCAGCTCAGACCCTCTGTCCAGGCTTCTGTTAACGCATTTTCTAATAATATCCAGGTCTTCATCCCGGCTGCTACAGCACAACAGCAACACCTGTGAAACGTTTAGGTTATTCCCTTTCTCACCTCCAACTGAGACCTTCTGACTGAAGCACTTCTGTGCTATGGAAGCTGTGTCCATATTGAGGCCATGGCAATGCATCAACCCCCTGGAAAACGGGAGTGTGGCCATGCCCCACTTCTCAGGGACTTCCTGGGACAGAGCCTGCAGCACCAGCAAAGCTCAGCCTCGGTGACTCGGCTGGGTCAGCTCCTGTCAGCTCCCATCCCCCCTCCTGGTGCCAACGCCGTTCCTTGTGAAAGGGTGCTGGTGTTTGACAGGGTTCTTGGAGGGTTTGGGGACCCTGGAGGGTTTGGGAATCCTGGAGGGTTTGGCAGCTGGTGATCAAATTTCCTCCTCTCCTCTCCCTGCCAGCAGGGTCGCCCAGGGACGGCACAGCCCAGCGTGCCCAAGCCCCAGCTCCTGGGACCCGGGGTGCTTCCTGCTGCGTCGCACAGCATGTTTTATGTGCCTGCTCCTTCGATAAAAATAAATCTTCATGTTTGCAGTTTGCTTTAAACTACATCAAGGTGTCAGCTGAACTGACGGCTCCTCTGAGAAACGACCTCAGGAGGTGCTGGCAAAACGGCTCTGGGGTGAGCCTGGGATCTCGCCCTGCAAGGGGAGGCACCAGCAGCTCCCAGCCCGCGGGGAGGAGACCCCAGCCACCCCCAGCCCTGCCAGGGCCTGGCCCAAACTTTCATCATTACAGAGACCCCAATTTCTCTCCTGTTTGCACCCAAAGATCTGTCATGCAGTGACACCCCTTCAGTCTCCATGAGATTTGGTGTGCTGGCACAGATCTAGGGATGGCTCCTGTGAGCAGCTGCATCACCAGGTCCCTCTTTCCTTCCTGATGTCCATTCCAACTCACCAACCACCTCTTTTCCTTCCCTAGCAGGCTGCACACACCTGACCACAGCCACCTCGGCCCCTCTCTCACGTCCCCCACTTTGTCCCCCTCTCCTGTCACTCCCTGCAGCAATCAAGGGGGTCCCTACTCGGGGATGCAGTGAGGGGGCCCCAGGAGCTCAGTCCCCATCTCCATCCAACCTCCTGCTCACATGGCAGCTCTCCCTTGCTGCTGCCTGAGGCTGGGCCATGCCTCAGACCATGGCTAGCAGAGACACTGCTGCCCCAGCCACCTCCCTGAACGTGTGAGATGCTTCAATTTGCCTGGAATGGGATTCCCCCCCAGCTCAGGGTGCAGGCAGGAGCTTTCCCAGGTACAGGGGATTGTCAAAAGCCACTCCACAAGGCTCTGGAAGCACCTGAAGATGGCCTGGGCTGTGCTGGCTCTGTGCAGCTGCCTTCCTCTTCTGGTGCAAATGTAAACAGAGCTGTGTCCTTGTGGTTGACTCCGACGGATCTCACATGAATCTGGGCTGAGTCCAAATGATCTTATCTGTGGAGAGACTGAGGATTTCCTACTACCAGGCTTTTTTGACTGCTCAAACCAGAGGCAGCCCCGTGGGATGGGGGAGATGAGGGAGTTCAGGGCTGGAGCTCTCCCCCTCTCCATCTCTTTGCTGTCCCCTTGCCAGGGGACAAACAAACCCAGCCTTGTTTGGTGAGAGGGCTGCACCTCAGTCTTGCCCTCCCAAAGCCACTCTCCCACACAGAGGGACACCAACCCCACCAAAAACCAGTAAAGCCCCTCAGAGGCTGCTGGATGAGCCCCACTGGGTCCAGTTTTAGGTAAAATGGTTTATAGCAGCTGACACAGCTGTGTATGGCTGTGCTCAAGGGGACAGGCCTAGAAAAACATAACCCAAGCAGTGGCCTTCCCTCCCAAAATGTGGCCATGAATTCTTTACCTTGTTGCTGATACCTCCAGTGGGGGTTAGCTGCTGGGAACAGCACAGTCAGCAAAGTCACACCGTCACCTCCTGACACTGCATAGCAAAATGGGACAAGAATGGGAAAATAAAGGAAAAATCTCACAAAATGCACACAAGGGATGCCTGGAGGAGCTGCCCCCACCCTTGTATCAGCAAAAGCCCTGAGTGCCCCAACTGCCAGGGAAATCTTCCATTTCCCACTGCATACACCCACCTCTACCTTCTGCCTTTCTCGAGGAGAAGCTCCTCTCCCATTCCCAGTGTGGACCTGAAGTCTGGACCCATTCTCAGACTGAACCTCCCAGTTCCCACAAGGCTGTTTCTTACTCTGATTAAAACATATCAGCTCTATATTTTGTGTTTATTGAACATCCTCCTTCATTACAGCATCCTCATGTCACAGAAGGAGCCCTTTCACCCAGCCCTGGGGCCCACAGTGCCACTGTGCCATGGTCGTTGCCTGGGGATTGTGTTTCCATCACTTTCCACGGAGCAGGGATGGCACTGACACCTCCTGAAACCACACAGGGCCACGGCAGCTGCTGGTGATGGAGCTGGATCCCAGCCCAGCGCTGGTGCAGACGCTGGTCCCACCACGGGGAGGGGAGAACCTGAAAGGATCAGCACAGAGCTGCAGCCCCTCCTCTGTGCACGGCCATGGATCCATCAGGCCCTTTCAGAAGGGCTCAAAGACGAACACAAATTCTCCTTTTACATCAGCAAATGTTTGTCTGGAATAAATCCAAACCAAGCAGAGGTTAACACATTCCTGGGAAATACATTAAATGCAGTGCACACCAGTCTTCCTAATGGAGCGTGGTGACGCTCCATCTCACCCTGGATCACTCTGATAACCATTGGAAGTCACCGTGGACTCCACATTAATTTGCTCAGTAACAGGCATTTAGGTTTGACGCATTCACTGAGGAAAGAGAGTGGCAGGAATAAGTAACTCATACCCAAACACTTCATCTCTCCCAGCCAACCGGCCCGGCAAGGGAAGGGCTCAGCTTTTAAACCAGTAACTACTTATCACACCTTTCACAGCACAGGAAGCTGCTGGAGTTGTGATAAACATGATCAAACTATTAAAGTAAGAAATATCTAGCCGTGTGGTTTCCGGGAAATGGTGCCTCAAACCAGCCACGGCTGCTGCCGGCACAGACGGCGCTTCAGGGGCGTCACGGGGGCAGCGGGTGCAGGGAGGGGACTCAGACACACACGCTCAGAGGGACAGTGTTCCCTTAAAAACTGGCAGCATAACACCCTCCATTTTCAGAAATGCTAATGAGCTGAGCTAACTGCAAACCTGCAGCAGTTATTAATTGCCCAGAGCCTCGCACACCTACGGCCTAGGGAAGGAGCAGCCGAGCCGGCTCCCGGTGGCAGCGATGCCCAGGCTCTGGCCCGGAGCCCTCGTTCAAAGACACAACCTGCTGTTTGTGAGAAACTCCCTTGGTTTCACCCACCTTCGTGTGGCTAAAGAGCAAGCTGTGCCCTGGCAGCCGCCCTGCCCCTGAGCCGTGGCCCGGCCCCGCTCCTGCACTGCTCCCGGAGCTGTCTGCTGAGCCGCACTTCCCCTTTCCTAAATCACATTTTGCACTCTGAGCATGCGCCTCCTCTTCCATGCCATTTTTGTTTTCAGATAACCATTAGCTTAATTAATCAAGGGAAATGCATGATTTCTGATCATATGTTCTGATAGTGAAGCCCGGGATGGCAGGGAAGCACTTCCCACCAGAGCATCCCTGGGCACCCCCCGGCACAGAACGGGGCTCACCAACACCTGCCCCAACTCCACCTCTCCAGCACCCTCAGCACGTCACCCACAGAGCTCTGGTGACACGTAGCGTTGATTAAAACCCTCTTAACATTCAGCACAGCTATCAGGCAAATGTTGATTTTCATCAGGGTTCACCATTCCCACTTGAGTGGAAATACCTTGGGTGCACAAAGCACCAGCTTTGGGGCCTCTGTGCAGGCAGGTGAACACACCAGCACTGAACGTTGCCCAAGTGTCCTCGGCTTTGGAGCATCAACCAAAACTGGGCAGAACCGAGCTGTCAGCACTGACCCTGCCCATGGAGCCACCTCCCCAGTGCCAGCTCCCAGCAGCCATTCCCACCACAACCTGAGCTCCACCAGAGCAGAACCTGCATCTCCAACAATGGTGTCCACAGCTGTTTGTCCCACTTGGATACAATCCTCCCTGGCTGTTCCAGCTGGGAAAGTGGCACCCACACACCCAGTGCTAGCTTTTCCTCCAGTTTAATCCAAACTGCATCGGAAAAATGCTCCAGCTCTGGCATGACTGCTGTAGGCAAGACCTGGATGGAATGGCACTCGCAGGGGTTCCCACTGTGACCCACACCTGGCTGGATGCTCTCCCACCTTCCCACAGACACCACATGACCCTCAGGGTTTACAAAGGAACAATTACCAAGCTGAGTTTGGAATTTATGGAAAGGAAATGACACCTGGGAAGCCCGGGTGGCCCAGAAGTGTCTTACGGGGGGTTATTTGTGCCATGGGAACAGCACTGCCACATGCCTGGACAGAGGGACACTGTGGGACAGCAGGATGCAGGGCTGCCCCTCACCCCATGGCTCAGGTATCACTGCAGGGTCCACCTTATCCAAAACAATTAAATTTGCATCTCACAAGCTCATGGCTCTGGTCCACACACATGAACGTGCCACCAACAATATTTCAAACAAGATCTTTGCTCGAGGAGACATCGACTTTGACCAAAAGCCCAAGAGGAGACAGGCTTGCACCAGAGCCAGTTTGGCTGGCAGCAGAGCCAGTTTTGCCAGCACCAGGTTTGGAGGGCAGCACTGCCCAGGCACTCAGCTCTCTTTGGGGAGGTGACAGGTCACTGGGGGGACAGAGACTGAGCACCGTGTCTCAGCCACCACACTGTAAGCCCTCCTGCAAATAATCAGTCCTGTGCCACATTTCCAGTGGACTCCAGCAATTATTAATCTTGTTCAGAGACACCTGCAGCTTTCTTGGTGGAATTTGGACCATCTTCCTTTCTGGAGACATTCAACTTCTTATCTAACCGTGACCCTCCCCAGCACTGGGATGACACTGCTGGGATGGCAACCATCACCCATCACTGGGCCACCTTCCCAGCCTATGCTTCCATAGCTTGCTCAGGTTCCCATCACAGAGCTCCCACAGCCCACTCTGGAGGAGGCCAGCCCTGCCTGGGCACTGTGAGAGGGAAGCACCACACCACAGGCTCCTGTGGCCCACCCAGGACACAGGATGTCCTCAGCTCTGTGAGCACAACACTCTCGGGGTGAAAAATGAACTATATTCAATACACTGCACCTCTGAGCCAACGTTTTAACCTGCAGGTAGCAGCCCCAGCTGCAGCCTGCCCACACAGGGACCTGCCATCCGAAATGCTGTTAACAAATGCACTCCAAATCCCAGTAGTTTTTGTAAAGGTTTATAGTCCTTTGCCATGATTGCATGATACATTTCTTCCCCTGTGACACAGCCCTCAGACCAGGATGCGCCGCTGGCAGCTCGCAGCAGCTGGGCTTTGCACTCCGATCTACACTAGCTGCAGAACATCAAATGCACTTTCAACATCTCCATTTAATATTTACATTCAAGCAATTAATAATTGGAAGCTTATAGTTTAGACATTTCTAATAGCAGCAATTTCTATAATAGCTCGTTTAGCTTTAGATAACGATTTTTTTTTTTTTGCACATAGAAACACCACATGTGTACAGTATCAAAAAATATATACGGGATGGTCCTGCGGGTCATGGGGAGGGCAAGGGGCCAAGACTAACAAATGCTCAATGGTTAAAAAGGAGAACAGAAAATAGTCGTTTGATATAGTTTATAAGGTGATCTAGGGACTCCATAAATCTAGGCTTTATATTTCATTATATAAATACCTACAAATAAATATATTAGCGTGGCCAGGGAGCGACCAGCTTTCAGCTCAAACAATACATTTCAATAACACCACGTACAAACGGGAGCAAGAATCACTTGACAAGTTAGCACTGTTAAAATATAATACTATAACTCTGAGTAACTGGTGGGTCCCATCCTTGTGTGTCCCACTGCCTGCAGGTCCTGGAGCAGCCCCAGCTGTGGGGCGGGAGCAGCGGTGAGGTCACCCCACGTGGCAGGGATGGCCACCGTGCCTGGCCCTGGCCCTGTCCCGGCGTCCCCTCGGTGGAGACGGTGGGCTCGGCCGCCGCGGCGCGGGCAGGGGCACGTGGGCTCCGGGGAAGGGGCACCAGTACCTTGGAGGGAGGCTGTGGGGTGGGCAGCTCCCACGGGGAGCAGCTGCCATCCCACCTCACACCGTCACGTACTCCTTGAAGGTCACAGTCAGGCAGTTTGCGGTCACATCTGTGATTATTATATTCCCAAAGAAGGGCTTGAATTCCTGCAGGGACTCGGCCTCTTCCTCTTCCTCCTCCTCTGCGGCCTCCTGGGGCTGCGGAGGCTCCGGGGCTGGGTTCTCAGCCGGTGGCAGTGGTGGCAGCTCCGGCTTCACCTGCACCAGGGCCAGCTCACCCTCTGGCCGCGGCTTCACGCAGCGCAAGTCTATGGGCTCATCCAGGTCCGAATCCAGCAGGATAACCTCCGGCTGGGCAGGTGGCTCTGGCCGCTCGGGGGCTGGGGGGCTGAAGCAGGTGGGGGCACTGATGCTGCGGGAGGTCAGGCGCTTCTTGCCTGGCTCCCGCTCCGCGTGCGGCTCAGAGAGGCAGCGCTTGCGCGAGCCAGCGCTCGACAGGTTCAGTCCCATGGAGGAAGGGCTGTGCTCACACATGGGACTCAGGGACCAGGGCACGAGGTCCGGCTTGGTGGTGAGCTGCAAGGGCTGCTCCGCTGGAGGAAGGGGCAGCTCCTTGGCCAAGGGAGTCTTTTGGGGACCTTCCTCCAGCTCTGCAGGGGGCTGCTGGCTCTCGCCCTCTGCTTTACTCAGGGCATTGCTGCCCACCACCCTCTCCTCCCCTGGCTTCCTCCAAGCCTCCACCTTCTCCTCCCCACCCTTCTTAGGAGTCCTCTCCTCCGCAGCCCGCTTCCGGGGAGGCTCCCCGGACTTGATCTTCACCGCCTGCATGCCGTTCTCCATGTACTTGCTCATCACAATCACAATGCGCCCATTCTTGTTTTTGTTCTTGACAATCTTCATCTTTCCCCCAAGGCCATTGCTGGCCACCCTGTCCCGGGGGGGTGGCCCGGTACCACTGGACAGGTTCTTCTCGGCTCCATTTTTGCTCTCTGCTGTGAGGTTCTTAACTGGGCCCAGCAAGTTTTTGGCTGGGCCATGAGCCCACTTGTCTGGGTGGGCGACCAGGGGGGCCTTGTTATTGTCCAAGCAGGCCTGGCCCTGCGGCTCTTTGCTGCTGGGCTGGTAATGGGGCTCATACATCTTGGGGTCTGGCTGGTAGTGGTGGTGCTTCTTGCTGTTCAGCTGGTAGTAATACTTCCCTTTGCTGTGGGACTGGTGCTTCATGCTGCTCTCCTTGCCATTGGGCTGGTACTGGTGGTGCTTCTTGCTATTGAGTTCATACTGGTGCTGCTGGCTCTTGCCCGAGGAGCCGAGGTCCAGCTTGGGCCTAGTGTCCACGGCCGGGTCCTGCAGCCCCGTGAGAATGTTGGAGCGGCGGGCGAAGGAGGGAAGCTGCAACGCAAAACCAAAAGCTGTGGTCAGGCAGGGCTGCAAAACCAGGTGCCAGAGCTCCGGCAGGTGCCGACGGCTCCGGTGGAACCCCTGCCCCTCCCGCAGCTCTCTCCTTACAGGGCGCTGCATCCTGGGGCACGGCATCCTCTGCAAGGCGGCCCCAGCCCACTCCAACTCAGAGGCTGCGCATTGCTCCAGATTAATGAAGCAATGAAAAGAAGAAAAGCCCCCTTCAATCAGCTGTCTGGGAACGGGAGCCGAGCGGGACCGCCACTGCCGAGGCCGCGAGCAGCCTGCTAATGCCAGCCGGGCACGGGCACAGCCGCTCTGCTCCACGGCCCAGAGGGGAGGGAAGGGGGGCTGGGGCACCCGCTGAGCTCAGCGCTGGGGGTCCCCGGGGCATTGGAGGCGCCCGAGCTGCACGCAGGCTCCTCAGC
Source organism: Drymodes brunneopygia (assembly GCA_013400955.1). Taxonomy (NCBI): domain Eukaryota; kingdom Metazoa; phylum Chordata; class Aves; order Passeriformes; family Petroicidae; genus Drymodes; species Drymodes brunneopygia. The sequence goes on along the minus strand of VZTZ01009886.1, from coordinate 161,224 downwards.
ATGATGAAACCCGCTGCAAGCGGCTCCCCGGGGACGGCCGGCAGCAAAGAGCACGGGGGTGTGGGGCTGGGCCCCCGCGTTACCTGCACGACCAGCGGCTTTGGCTTGGGCCCCCGCTTGCGGTATCCCATCAGCTGCTCCTGCCGCTCCCTGCGGGAACACAGAGTCACGGTGAGCCCCGCGGGCGGCACACGGACCCCCGGCACACGGCACCCCCCAAGCACGGCAGCTCCCGCGGTGACGGTGACCCTACGAGGGCGCAGGGAGGTGGCAGCGGGAGGGGACCAGGGCCCGCAGGTGCGGAGCTGCGGGCCGGGGGCCCCGCAGGTGGCAGCGGGCCGGGAGCACGGGCATCCTGTGGAAGCAGCAGGCACCTTCCCCGCTGTTGCCTCCCCGCTGCGGAGAGGGGCTGAAGTTCACAGTTTGCGCCAAAACACTCCAGGAAATAAACGCGCGGAACGAGAAAAAAATAAATAAAAAGGCTTAAAAAAAAAAAGAAAGCAAAAAAGAGAAAAAAAAAAGCCGAAGCCCGTCCAAGCGCAGCAGCAGCAGCAGCAGCACCAGCGCCGCCTCCTCGACTCGCGGCATCGAATCCCGGGAAGAAGGAACGCGAGGCGCGGCGTGGGGGGGGAGCGCGGCGCGGGGGGAGCGCGGCGTGGGGGACCTTGACCCGGAGGCGTCGCCCGGTGGCCCCGCACCGCCCGCCCCGCCGGGGCC
>VZTZ01009886.1:134089-155571 GCA_013400955.1 Drymodes brunneopygia | reverse complement strand
AAGATGCTCTGCTCCCCACACCCTGAACGCCAGCAGCTCCCGCAGCCCCGCTCTGTGTTTGCCATCCAGCAGCACTGATTGCACATGCCATCATTTCTGATGTTGCTCATTAGTCTGCATCATTATTAGCAATTCAAACCAGCAATTCTTTTCCAGCTGTAACCCTCCAGCTCCTCCAAGGCGACTCCAAGGCTGCAGTTTGGGTGCTCACCTTTCCCTCCCCTCTGCCCCAGCAAGGCCGGCAGTTCCCACCCAGCCTGCAAAGCCAGGAGCACGCCAGGCTGAGCACCAAAAAATAACAGAAAGTTAATTCATGAACAGTTACAGCGTCTCCTTCAAGGCCACTCTCACAGGGGGCCAAGCATCGTCTTTGCCATGTCCTTGGAGCAGGGGGGAGGGCACTGGCCCCATTCATCCCTACCTGGCTGCCCGCAGCCTTGGCCAGCTGGGCTCCAGGATTTGCCCTTCTGCTTTTGTCAGCTCTGGCTTGCATTGGAAGTTGTGGCCAGTCTGAAAAACGGATTATGACACAGCCCTTGCTGAGGTCAACACTGTGCCGGAGAAAGACAAGAAAAGGATGAGTAGGTAGGCTTGGAAAAAGAGACAACAACAACAAAAAAAACCAAACCCACAAAAACCTAAACCCACCCACCCAATCAATAGGATGCCATGAAGTACGATGTGAACAATGAAACCCTGTTCCAGGTTGCCAAGGCAAATCTGTCAATAGAGTATTGAACAAGCAAATCTGACTTGCAATTATTGTCTCCTTCTAAATACAGGCTGCCCCTCCGCCTTGCAGCTCAGCCCCGGTGCTGGTGTGGGGAAGCTCAGTGACTGCTGGTTCAAAATGGTGAGGGAAGAGTCGAGTCTGGCAGCTGGGCTGGAATTTACTCCAACACACGCACTAAAACCCCCCGGAGCATCCCCACCATCTTCACTGCAGCAGCTGAAGTGACATGTGCCCTGCCCCCAGTGTAACAGGCAGCAGCAAAAAAACCCTTTGCAAAACTGTTCACCCTTTAAAGCTTTCAGTAAAACATCCAGTGCCACGAAGCACACGAGTGTCCTCAGACACCAAGTGTCCAGCATTTTGGAGTGCACAGGAAAGAACCATGAAGAGCCCGAGTACCCGAGGCTGGGGCTGTCAGCGTGGTGGCCTTAAAATCCAGCACAGCAGCGAGGTCTGGAGCTGCCACCACCCACCCAGAGGCAGCAGCAGTGGGAAAATCCAGAGGCAAAACCACCCTGAACTGGGTCATCACGTGGAAATTTAAATGGCTTCACAAGTGCATCGCTGCTGCTGCTGCTGCTGCTGCTGCTGCTGCTGCTGCTGGTGCACACGGGGCCGTATTAGGTGAATGCTTTTTCCTGGTGCTGCTTCCAGCACAAGCCAGAGGAGGTTGTGAGGAGGATCCTCACGAAGGAGACACTTGCAGGAGCACACAGCGTGCTTCCACAGCAGTTTAACACAGCACAGCAGGTTTTGTGTAGCTGATGGAGGGGCTGAGGCACAGGGGACACAGGGCAGTGTCACCCAGAGCAGCTGATCTGGGGGTGCGGCTGGGCTCCCCTCACCGCTGGAGCTCACCATGAATCAGGCAGCCCCGGAGGAAGGAGAGCCAACCCTGCCCTGCAGAGCTGCAGCCAGCTCGGGCAGGGAGGAGCTTCCCAGGATGCTCCATCCCTCGGGCACTTGGCTGGGAATAACCCCCCTTCCCCAGGGCTCTTTTCTGGTGTGCCTTCCCCCCCACAACCTCAGGCATGGGTGCCAGTGAGGGAGCCTCAGAGACCATCTGTCTTTAATCTTCTTAGAGCCAGGCAAGTCGAGAGAAATTCAGAGGAAAGAGGCACTGAAGTCCCTCTCTCCCCGGCTGTGACAGCGCAGGGCTCAGCACGCAGCTGGTGGGAGCAGGTCCTGCCCCACATCCTCAGAGCAGTGCAAGCTGCCTGAGACACAGGCAGAGAGCACCGGGAAGCACTCCCACCCCCTGGAGCAGAGCGAGACGGGAACCCCTTCCCCACCCACCACGGGGAGCCTGATACCCATCCTCAGCCCCGTCCCGCCCTGCACCTTCCTCTCCATCGCCCTCGGATCTGAGCAGTCCTGGAGAGGTCTGTCCTTGGAGCTCTTGCCCCTCTTATCGCTTAAGCTGATGCTGTTCCTTGGCAGCTGAGGGTAATTACGAGCTTTTCTCCATCAGAGCTGGGTCTGTGCGTGCATCCCCCGGCAGCGGTGGCACCGAGGACACTTCTCAGGTCTGTGCCACCCGGAACAGGGATGGCCTCACGCCCACTCGTCGTGCTTAGCCTGCAGGCACTCCATGCCACTTCTCCCTCTTGGGCAGGGGCTGGGCTGAGCCCAGGAAAAGGGGCTTCAGCCCGGCACAGCATCCCCGGCCCCCCAGGGGTGCAGCACAGCTGCCTCATCTCACACACAAACCCTCCTGTCTCCCTGCCACACAAGCAAAGCTTCCTGGGATGGAGAAGCATCCATAAGGCCTTCCCTAGCTGCAGGGGAAACTGGGCTGCTCATGCCAAGCTATTTAAGCACAGAGACTGATTGATTGATTGATTTGCTAAGATTACAGATGAGGACAGTTGCAGCCCTCTCATGCTGGGGCCTGTGCTGTGGGTACTGTGAGCATTTCTGCCCGTGCTGTGCTGCCACGGCTGTTTGTGCAGCACCTGGCACGGCCAAGGCTGGGACCAGCTCCTCTGGCAGAGCAGCAGGATGCCACGTTGTGCTGAAGTGCCACCCTGGCCTCCCCTCCCTGGGCAGAGCGGTGATCGCCCACAGACAGAGCTGATGATTACTGGCTGGGGCTTGGAGCGCTCGGGATGCTGTGGCAAGAGCAGCAGTGAGGGCCTTGTCAGCACATGTCCTGCCTCGTGGCCCGAGCATGGCACACGGCAGAGCTGGCACGGGGACAAATCACCCAGCACAGCAGAGCTGAACCCTGGACTGAGCTGCTGCAGGCACTGCAGAGGTGCAGTCCTGGGGACAGGAACCCCCGGGCTCTGGGGGCTCTGAGACACCCCAGGGCCCATCTCCAGGGATGTGGGGTCCTGGCTGGTGGCACCACGGACTGACTGTGGCTCCTGCAGAGCAGCCGGGGTCAGTGTTGTGCTGTGCTGTGAGCTGGGGTCTGTCCTTCCGTGAGCGGCTGCGGGATCCTTGCTCAGGAGCAAGCTGGGAGCTGGGGGGTTGGATCCGGCAGCTTTGCTATGGATGGAGAGACTGTGCAGCCCCAAGCCCGCCGGGTGCTGCTGCACGACAAGGAGAGGTTCCGGTCCCTGCCCTCCTCCCCTCCGGCAGAGCCACTGCCGGTGTCCAGTGGCCATAAGAGCATCATCTGGCAGAGGCGCCCCGGCTTCCACAGGGCTCCCGCCCGGCCGTGCTGCGTGCAGGGCGCTGTGCGAGGGGAGGGAGGAAGCGCGCTCGGCTCTGCGGTCAGGCAGTTTCCAGCCCTGCACCTGAGCCGAGGCGGCGGCACCGCTCGCTCCTCTCAGCCCTTCCCTCCGGCTTCCTTCCGCCCGCGCCCCGGCAGGTTCTGCTGAGGCAACTTCACCAACCCACAGACTGCCCTGCCACTTCATCCTCTCAGAGGATTAGACCAAGTATTTTTGTTTTCAAAGGTTTCAGAAAGATTTCCTGGCCACGCTGTCCTGGCCACGTGTTTGTGCTGTCACCAGATCTCCCTGCCCCAAAGCTGCTTAGTCCGACCCAAGTCGAACTGCACTAAACCCATCAGGAGATGGGTGCTTTGCCTGGGGGAAGGAAGCTCTTGGAGTCTGCAGGGCAGAGCCTCAATCCAAGGCCCTGAGGCTGCTCCATGGCCCTGCTCCTGCAGATCTGTGGGGCTTGGGCATTGATTCCATGAGTTGGGTGATTCAGCATCTGCACCCAGCACAGGTCGCTCTGCTATTGCACAAAGCTCGGCTTTGGGCCTGGAAGACATTTTCATGGCCTATGAATTCCTTAAACCCAAAGGCTGATGGTGTGTGAGCCCCTTGCAGGGGTGTTGGATGGGGCAGAGCAGGCCCTGGGCTCCAGCCGGGCTCACACTGGGTTTGTGTGCCTGGGAACAGCCACGCAGATGCTGAGTGAGCACAACTGGGAGGCACAACTGGGCGCTGGCTGGTTAGACTGGCTCCCCAACCTCTGCCCTTCTTTGGACTGCCTGGATTTGGTTATACAGAGCCAAGTGTTTGGTAAGGGACTCAGAGTGGGATCCTGCACTGCTCCTGCCTGGCGCAGTGCTCCTGTCCCACGGTGACGTTGTCCTGGGCTCTGTGGGTGTCAGTGCCTGGCCCTCGGATTCTTTCTCGTGCTGAATGTTCAGGTGAATGTGTTGCAGCAATTGCAAGACTGCAATTCACCCCTGGGAGATGGATAGTGAGCAGGGCTGGGGGCTATTCCTTGGAAAGCTGCAGCCCATCTTCCTTTTCACTTCCCCTTCTCTCAGGTGACTGCGTGTGCCCTGGGCAACTATTTTTAGGCTGCTGCTCGCTGTCTGCTTTCCCCTGGGGATGCTGAGCAGGTTCTGGGAACTGCAGCTGTCTCTTGGGCAGCATGAGAGATGCTGTGCTTCCTGAGCTTGCTCCTTCCATCCCCAGCACATGCCCTGGCTCTGCCACTCCCCTGGCACTGGGCATGAGGCTGAGCTGCCCATCCCAGGAGCACTGGCACTGCTGAGGGCTGGGGTGGGGGGGGTCTCCTGTTCTGGGCTGATGCTGTGCCCAGGCAGCCAGGACTGCAGGGCAGTGCTGATTCATGGGCTCTGTCATCACAGTCACAACGGCTGTCCTGAGCCCTGAGGATTTACTGCCCGCAGCCAGGAAATATGGCACAGGCACTGCTCTTGTGTTCCTCGTGCTGGAGGGGACATCAGGAGCCCTGGTGTGACCCAGGGCTGTCTCAGACTCCCCACTGCAGTCTCCTTGCCCAGTTACCCCATTCCTGCTCCCACCCCCTTTTCTGCCCCTATGTCCATTTTCCTGGCCCCAGCACAGTCAGCCCTAACCATGGGGACACATCTCAGGTGTGTCCCAGCCTGTGGTGACCAGCTGGAGCCTGGATGGGGCTGGGATGGAGGTGAGGAGCTACTGGAACCCTGCAGTGACAGGAGCCACTCCTGGGGTGACACTGAGGGTTCAGTTGAGTCTCTTGGTTTCTGGCACACCGTGTGGCACTTGGTGAGCACATCGTTCCCACCAGCCCTCCCCGGGCACTGGGCAGGGGGGCTTCCCGGGGCTGGCAGGGCCAGCTGACCCCTTATTTGTCTGCCCCGTGGCACCTCTGTGAGCAAAACCAGGGCTGTGTGTGCCTCAGCTGGGTGTGAGCTGTGCTGTGCTGCTCTGGGGTCTGCAGGGACCCCACGGTTTGGGGGGGATGGGGAGGTGTGTGGGGACGCCTGCACAGGTTGGAGCACAAGGCAGGGATGCAGGGTTGTCGGAGGCAGGATGGGAGCTGTGAGGGGCAGGGATGGGGATTGCGAGGGGCAGGAGAAGTGGGATGAGCTGTAGAGTTCTTGGGGACCCCAGTAATCAGGGTGCTGCCGACACGGAGCTCTCTGCTGCTCAGTCCCAGCTCCCTGAGCGCGGCTGCCCGAGCTGGGGGTGTCTGGGGCACCTTCACGACGTCAGGACCAGCCCCGGGGAGGCTCCAGCTCCGCGTTCCCGCAGCCCATGTTTGGACTTTGGCTGCAGCAGGGCCATAAAAGGCAGCTTGGGGAGGGCGCTGGGCCCGCGGCTTCTCCGTGTGCTGGGGCATCCCGAGGAGCCGCTACCGGGAACCGGGGTTGGGGGCCGGGCAATCCCATGGCGAGCGTTCTCTGGGTCTCCCCCAGCCCAGTCCGTGCCCCACTGCCCCTTGGAAAGGCCAGGCAGCTCCTGCTCCCGTGAGCAGACCCCCACCCCAACATCGGTGGGTGCCCAGGGCATCGGCTGATCCTGCGAGGGCACGGCTGGAGCGGCGGCCGAGCTCCCACTGCCCCCACAGCCCGCGACGGGCACTGCTGAGTTCATCCCCAGGGCTCTCCTGAGGGCTGGGATCCAGGGCTGCTTTTGCCCAGTGTCACCCCGGCGGGGTGGCAGTGGCAGCGTGTGGCACGGGCGGTGCTCCTGCTGCCGGGACCCGGAATCAGCGGGACCGGGAGAGGCTGGCGTGGGCTGACAGCTCGGAAATGAAATCCAGGCTGAAGTCACCCTGCAAATCCATCCTTGGGGATGCTCTAGCTCGGAAGAGTCTCGAGGGGCGGGATGGGGCAGCAGGAGCCCAGGCAGTGGGGAAGGAGCAGCAAAGCTCATCCCATCCGTGCGGAGAGGGGCAGGGACCAGCCCTGTCACCCGCGGGGGCTGATTCACCAGCAAAGCCCGAGCCGCTGGGCCGGGAAGGTGTGAGCCAGCCAGGAGGAATGCGAGGAGGACAAACAGTGAGGAGGAAGGGCGATTCCCCAGGTGTCACGGTGGGCACCACTGAGCTGGGGGGACAGAGTGTGAAGGCTAGAGAGTTGGGGTAAGCACTGGGGACAGGGTGGGAGGACTGTCCCCAAGTTACATCCCCTGGGGCTGGGCTGGGCTGGGCACAGGCTGGCAGGCTCTCCTGGGAGAGGAGGGCTGCCAGGGCCCCTGGGCTGTGCCTGAAAGGAGCCCTGGCATCAACTGTGTCCTACCCAAGCTGTGGCCCCAGCACTCAGCTCCCTGTCCCAGCACACCCAGCAGCTTCCTTGCTTCTGCAACTTCCAAGGGAGTTTTGGCCATGCAGGTAACACTGAGTTCAGTGCAGCCGTTTCAGATCTGCTGTCAGACAAACCAAAGCAAATCTCCATTAATGGCACCTCCCCATGCCCTGGGCTGCTGCCACGGGGTCTGGGGGCTCAGCTCCGGGCCTGGCAGGTGCCCGTGCCTGTCCTGTCCCCTGTGCCACAGAGGATGCAGGGCTGATTCATCTCCTGCCTCGGCTCCTGCTTATGTATGTTCACTGTGTTCATTCCCTGCCTGAGCAGCTAAATTAAGCCGAGCAACAATGGGCCATTGATTATCCCATTATATTTCCATCGGGCCTGACTTCCCAGTGGCTCCTGGAGGGCGGCACACGTGGCCGTGGCAGGGGCTGGGTGCAAAGAGCCCCTTGCCAGGTTCTGCTCTTGCCCCGGTGTCCCACACACCACGGAGACCCCGGATCCATGGCCCCACAGCAGCCACTCCCCTGGCTCCAGCAGGGATGAGGTGGCAGAACCCAGATCCCAGCCCTGATGCACCTGTGTAGGAAATCGTTCTTTGTCAGGGGAACCTCCCCATCCCAGCTCTGCCGAGGTCAGGTCTTGCTCCAGCCATTTGCCCAGACCTGGGAGCTGTATCCTCTCTGTCCCTCGCTTTCTGCAGTGCTCTGTCCCCTCCCTGATTGTCCCTTTCTTCCTGTGTCACTTATTCCAGCCCTGCTTGTTCCGAGTCTTTTTATGATCCAAAAGCTCACAAGCGATTTTTCAGGACCAGAGATGTTGACACATGTGGACCCTCCTCAGCTGCCCCACAGTGCCACTGTCCTGGCAGGGCTCCGGCTCGGCTCTGCCCCAGAGCTCCGTGAATCCTGTGAGCATCCTGGAGCACGGAGCGTCCTTCCAGCCGCAGTTTGCCGGAGAAGGGCTGGGTCAGGTCGTGTTCGTGGCAGCAAGGAGAGGGGTGGGCATCCCGGGGTGACCCGGGCAGTGCCATGGGGAGTGACAGCCCAGGGAGGGCCCGCGCTGCTCCCTGCACGGGGCTGGGTCTGTCGCCCACTCCCCGCTCTCAGGGGGCTCAGAAGCAGCTCAGGAGCTGCGGGTGACGCTGCTGTGTCTGCACGGGGATGCGCCGGCAGATCCTACCTGCGTCAGCAGCTGAATTCCCTGCTCTCATTCCCGCTCCGGCAGCGCCTTAACCCTTTCCTGTCACCCTGAGCACGGGCTCCTTCTGTCAGGGTGGCTGTGACCCTCCGGCAGTGGCAGCCACACCTGCCCTGTCCCCACACACAGAGCATCCCCCAGCTCTGCACCCTGTTCGGTGCCCCGGCTCTCCCGCAGCCCTTCCGTGGCTCCCCTGTCCCAGCCCGTCCTGGCCACGCTGCATCCCGGCCGGGGTGGTGCTGCCGTGGCTGCTCCAGAGCCCGGGCTATGCTGTCTCTGCTGTTCCCGATCCCTGGGAAGGGGCGGCAGCGCTTTCTTGGTGCTCCTGCTGCTGTCAGCATCGGCGTGGGGCAATTTTACCACCTTGGCAGAGGGCATAAAGGGCAGCTGGTGTTTGCGCTGTTTCCAGGGTCTCCAGTCACGGCTGGAAGTTTTTCACTGCCCACCCTCACCTGTAATATGTGGAAATGGGGTTCCTGAAACCAGGACCCGTCTGCTGGAGCCGATTTGGGCCAGGCTGCCCTCCTGACAGGTGCCTTGAGCAGCATGGGCAGCACCAAAGGGCTCTGCCTTCATCCACAGCACAGGCTCTGCACCGTGCTGAGGGCTCGGGGTCAGGCAGGGGGTTGGGATCGCTGTGCCAGGTGTTTGCTGTGTCCCTGGGCTCCGTGACAGCCCCGTGTCCCTCCTGCAGAAACCTCTGGAGAGCAGAGAGGGCTTTGGCAGATCCCCATCGCTCAGCACCTCCCTGGCTGCCTCTGCCAGTGCCAAGGTTTAGTCAAGCCCCGGCTACAGACAGAAGAAGCTGAACTTGTTTGTGGTTTCTGAAAGACAAACCCAAGCCAAACAAAATCAAAAATCCCAGGAAGAGTCCTTAAGCTGCTCCTTCTCCTGCTGCTGCTTTGCCACACGGAGAGGGAGCTTTGGCAGGGCCTGAACTTGCTGAGTTCAGAGGGACCGGGTGTGTTGGGGCCCTGGAGGGCTGGGGGCTGCCAAAGGATCCCTCACAGCTGGCAAGAAGCACCACTCAAAGTCTGGGTGGCACCGGGTGCCTTTGCTGGGATGCCTGAGCTGTGTCCGTGCTCACTCGTGTGGTTTTGGGAAGGATTGGGGATGGGGCTGAGCCACGGGCTCTGCAGCAGGTCTTTCCCCAGCCGTGCTCGCTGGCTCTGGGTGGGCAGCTCCAGCCTGGCAGCCCCACGGCGAGTTCGGGCTGGCATCGCTGGCACAGCTCCCACTGGGCTCTGCCGGGGCTGCCCCAGCCTCTGCTTTTCTTCTAGGAGCCGTGAAACCTCATCGCGAGCGGTGTTTGTGTTTAAATGAGCCAAATAAAGGGCGTGCAGAGCCCGGGGCGCCGCGCTCGGGCAGGGCCGGGCCGGTGCCCGGGGCAGGATGTGCCCCTGAGCTCCAGCCGGTCGGACGAGTCTATTTTTATGGCCCAAGCGGAGCGACCCGGGGATTAATCAGCCAGCCCAGGAGGACAGGCTACGTTGGGTTTGAAATTCTTTAGTGCTTGTAACAACTCAGGTGAGTCTCTTTGTTCTTGTGAGCTGTAATTTTTCATCTGACAGGCAGCGTCCCTTGGCAAAACAGCCAAACAGCCAAACAGCCAAATCCAAACACACCCAGTCCTGGGATGTGGCACCAAGCCCCTCCACCCGCCCCTGCCTCACTCCCAGGTGACGATTTCCCCAGTGCAGCAAACTCCAGGGGTGCTTTGGCCAGATCTGTGTGCTCAGCGCTCAATGCCAAGGACGAACGAAGCTGACCCAGTAACCCCCGTCCTGCTCGCCCAGGCGTGGGGCAGCTCCGGGCCCCCTCGGGACACGGTGTGGCACCTGTCCCCTGTCCCCCCCTGCCCAGGTGTGCTGGGAGCAGACCAGTTTCCATCTCGAGGTGTCAGGCTGCTCTGTTCCCGTCTCCGCAGGTTCCAGGTGCGGGATCGGGTTCCGGCCGGGATCAGAGCGTGGCGTTACCACGGGATAGAGGGCTCAGTTTTCGTCCCTCCCTGCTCCCCTTCCCCCCCGGCAGCGGCGGCAGGAGGATGTGTCAGCTCACGGCTGAGGCTAAAGAGGCTTACACTGGCTATTTACCTTCGCGAGGGGATATTTTTGGCTGCTCAGCTGCCGCTAATGCAACGCTCAGGGCGGCGACCGAGGAGACGCCACGTGAGGGTCGCTGTTCCTCGGATCCACTTTCCTCCTCTGCAGGGACCGAAGCTTGGCCGCTTTTTTGTTCCTTGGGGTTTATTTTCAGATGGCAAAGGGTGTCACAAAGAAAGATCTCGGGGACAGAAGGAGCTTGGAAATGCACTGCCCTGTCCGATGTGTGACTCGTTGCCATCCTTGCACTGCAGGGAAATACCAAGGTTGCTTCCAGTGCTATCCCAGGCACTGCCAGAGGGCTCCAGGTTGGCTTCACAGATCCCGTCTCCCCCAGACAAGCTGAGACGGTTGTGGATCTCCAGTGTAAGTTAAATAAAGGCATCACGAGTCAATGGACAGGCTGAGACTGGAACTGGGTCACTAGGGTGTGAGTGCTGCTGGTCCTGGGCAGCATCTGGGGACCAGATCCCTGGGTGTCCCTGACTATGCAAAGTGGGGTCAGTGTGTGCCAGGGGCACGGGGAGCTCCCGTGGGGAGCACAGGCACAGACACCTGAGGTCTCCTGCTGGCAGAGGGACACTCAGGGTACACAGGCATGGCAGAGTGGCCAAGGGCAGCAACTGGTCCCAGGGATGTACACCCAGAGCTGAGCCCTGCTCCAGACAGAACCCAGCTTATTCCACATGCTGGAAAGCTGCAGTGCAGAGTCTTTAACTAAACGAATCCTGAGTGATTTCCACATTGCTGAATGACATTTTAATAGTGGAAAAATAACGCTCCAAATTATCTACTTCATCTCTTCCTATTGTCTTTTACTGGCTGGGAACGAGTGCTGCAGCAAAACCAGCTCTGGCTCTTCTGGGAGGGGTTTGCGGGTGCCTCCCAGCCCACTGCAGACAGTGGGGAGGTGAGGAGGGGCTGCTCCCCTGTGCCCAGCTCCCCGTGAGCCCAGGAGGGGCTGCCCCATGCCCAGTCCTCCAGGCCTGGCAGGGCTGCCCACAGCTTGCAGCACTCCCGGGAGGCTCTGGCTGCCTCAGCACCAGGAGCAGCCCAGTGCTGCCAAGGCCTCATGGTGATGCCCATCCCACCCTAGGATGGCAGGTGACAGGAGGCAGTGTCTGGCTCCTGCTGTCCCCCTGGGGAGCTGGCACCTATCCTCGTGACACCAAGTCTCTCTGCAGGATGATGCTCCTGGCATTTTCTGCTGTGTGGTTTATCTGACCTGAATTCAGCCACTGTCACTTTGAGGTTCCACCTGGATGGAGCCATCGAGTGCTGCCACAGGTCCCCAGGCTGCCACCAGCAGAGCCTGGGGACAGCCCCAGCACCCAGCATGTCCCTGAGTGGCTGCAAAAGAGGCAGCTCAAACTGGAGGATGGCGTCTGCCCAAGAGCTGTCCCCAGCCTGCACATCAGTGGACACACAAAAGCCTCACACAAACTTTTATTATCACTGAAACATCATAAATCTGGACAAACTCCCTGCCCCAGAGCAAAGCAGCCCCAGCCCTTACAGGAGGTGTCCCTTGGCAACCCCCAGCTCACACCTGCAGCTTCAGTGCCACCACAGCCAGGCCAGTTCAGAGCTGTGCCATTCTGAGTGGTTTTCCCCACTGCTGTCATCCAGGGAAAGGTTTTCATCCCCTGCATTAAAGGCACACAAATCAGGAGCTGAACTGTCCTCCTGCCACTCAACAGCCAGCCCATGGCATGCTGCCTTCAGTGGGTCAAGGCTTCTCCCATTCAGGAACGCCGCGTGCTCTTGGCTGGTGCTGGTTCACCCTGAGCATCCCAGCTCCAGTCTCACTTCCCAGCAGGAATGGGGCTCCAGGACAGGCTGTGGGTAAGGCTTTGCAGAAGGATTTTGAGAGAAATGTGCTTGTCAGGTGCAGGAACCCACCCAGCACTGCCCGTGGTCCCACACGTGCTGCTGAGGGCACAAACATTGCTGAGAGGCAGAGATGGGAATGAGCCTGCCCAGGACAGATGTGTGGGAGCAGCGTGGAGGGAGGACGAGGGGGCAGGACAGCCAGGGAAGGCTGCAGGGGGATGCAGGGAGGCACAGCCTGCTGCCACCTCAGCTCCTTTTCCACCCCCACAAGGAAACTGCTCCCCTGGCTCTGTTTGGCACAAACGCTGGCTCAGGACATGCCTCGGGAGGCCACGGAATTTGGTAAGAACCTTTGGCAACAGGGCTCAAGGCCCCAGCTCCACTTCTGACTGGTAAAATTTATAGCAGACAAGGGGAGAAACACTGTCCTTTCAAAAACACCCCGAGGAAAACCTTTATCAGGCAGAGCCCAGCAAAAACGACTGCAAGGAGGCAAGTTTCATTTTCACTTTGGGATGTGGATCAGGGAGCACCCCTGGCACTGACCCAAGAGCCTAAAACCCACATGGAGTGTATGTGCCACAGGCTTTGGCAGTGACAGGCAAGGACAGTAAATATTCATTAACTGAGGAGAGCCAAAGGAAACACAATGGGAAACATACTGGAAACAACAGAATGAAGTATTGAAGTCTGCAGTTGTCAGCATAAAGAAACAGCTTTGCTGTAATGTGAGAGACTCACAGAATGGGCTGGGTTGGAAGGGACCTTAAAGCTCATCCCATTCCACCCCTGCCATGGGCAGGGACACCTTCCACTGTCCCAGGTTGCTCCAAGCCCTGTCCAACCTGGTCTGGGACACTTCCAGGGATCCAGGGGCAGCCACAGCTTCTCTGGGTACCCTGTGCCAGGACCTCACCACCTTCACAGGGAAGAATTCCTTCCCAATATCTCATGAAGAAAGAAACTTTGGGCAGTGTCTGTGAAATACCCTGACTCAGAGCAGCAGTTCTCTGAGACCTAGGGCTGTCCATTTTCTATAAAAATGGAAAAAAAAAAAACCCATGCCAGTCAATGTATCCTATAAAACCAGAAAAGGCCAGAGACAAGACTTTGAGGTCACTGGTCCTTCCTTGCTGACAAAGCAGACACCTTCCCTGCAATCCCAACAGTCTGCAGTTTTATTTTTGGCAGATTATAATTAAAATGGCTTTTATGGCTTTACAAAGAAGCCATGAAGCTGCACGTTTTGGTTGAAGCGGAGAGCGCGTGGTGTGCTCTGGGCCAGGGGACAGTGGCCTTGGCTCTGCTCCTGCCACCTGCCCACCAACATTGCTGGGTGGCCTTGGCTCCCCGGAGCGTTCTCGTTTCTCACCAGCAAGTAATAAAGTTCTGGTTGCTAACCAGTCCAGTCCCAGAGGCAGATTAAAAAGTCCATGTTAAAACCTAGAAAAGCTTGTTTCTAACAAAATCAAACCCAAACACGGTTCCTGGGTTGATGCCTTTCCACCACCCGAGCAATGGAACTTCCCCTATAGAGCAATTTAATTCCTCTTCAATTCCCCACCTTCCAGTCTTCTCAGGAGTCTTGACAAGCCATTCCTCCATTTTTTTTCTTCAACATTTTTTCCTATGCACATCCTTCCTGCCCTTCCCTTCCGCCGTCGCACCCTGTTCCTCTCAGCTATTTTCGGAAGGCAAAGACATCCCGTGTTTTCAGGCCTTTCTTGCCTTCACTTCCTGGTTTAGGAGAAGACACTTCCACCAGCCCCCCGTACGGGCAGCTCTCGGACTCAGGGTGGTGGCCGGAGCACTCCACGGCGGGGATGAAGCCACTGTCCCACATGCCTGTCCCACACAGCTTGCAGAGGTCGTGCAGGCTGCAGGGGATGCGGGGGAGCAGGTGGAACTGATAGAGCAGACTCCTGGCCTAGGGGGAGAGACAGGGAAAACATTCACTCCTCACATGGAGAGCTGAGCCGGCCTCCCACCCAATCCTCCTGCTTGGCTGCCTGGGCTTCAGCAAAGGCATGTCCTGAGGAGCTACCCGAGGCCCTGGGGACAGTGGCAGGTCACAGGGGCTGCCACATATCACAGCTCAGCCCATGGCCCCAGTCACTGCAAGCCAAGAGGAACAAGCACCATGGCACCAACAGCTCTGTTTCCATTTCCCTGAGCAGGTTATCGAAACAAGGGCTATCCCAACCACACTGTCACCTCCAAAGCACTCAACAACTACCTCCTCCTGCTGCAAATTATGTTTCCAGGCACACAGCAGCATCCCACCCTCCCTTTCCAGGCACACAGCAGCATCCTACGCAGGCAGCCACAGGGATACAGGAGATGCAAAGCTGAAGCAGCAGTCCCTGGCTTTCTGAACACTCTGACTCATCTCTGGACCTTGTCCCACATGGGCACCTGGGCATTTACCTTCCTGAGTACGAGCTCCCCGTTCATGTGCATGGCCAGGTTGCCGAAGTGCAACAGCATCTGGTCAGTGGCCAGCTGCTGCTCGATGACGTCGTCCCCGTAAATCACCACGATGGCCACGCAGATGAAGAGGTGGAAATAGTCTGTCTGCAATGGGAACGCAGGGGCTGCTGTACAGCAGGTGGAGGCAGAGCTCTGGCTTCACCTCCCACCCTTCACAGGCAAGTTTTTGGTGAGAGATTTTGCTCCCGTCAGTTCTGCCCAGTGGTGAGAACGTGAGTTACTGGTGACTTCTGAACCACAGCTGAGCCAAAGCCTCCTCCCTTTGCAGCACGGCAGCAAGGTCTGCACCAGTGTTTGCACCACGGAGCAGATTTTTGGGAAGACATTTCCCAGCTGTGTAAGAGAAGCCTGAACTTCAGAAGTGGTTGTTCAGCGCTTTCTGAAACACCTCCTTGTGAAGCCCAGACATCCCCAAGGAGGAGAGGCAAGCAGGGCTCCATCCTCCTGCTACACGGATAAACCTCTGCCATAGTCACAGACCCGACTTTATTTTGGCTGCTTTGCTGCTGAGAGCCTTTCTGAACATCCTCAGTGCTGAGGGGGGAGGACTCAGTCAGGATGTGCCATGTGGCAGCTGCCTCACCTGGTAGTGAGCCCAGCACGCCTCCCACATGCGCAGCGCCTCGGCCTCCGGGAACTCGCGCTTGAAGCAGAGCAGGATCCAGCGGTGGCAGAAGAGCATCTGCAGCCCATCCTCTCCCAGGGCACACAGGTGCTGGTGGAAGCGGGGGTGCATCAGCCGCAGCAGCTCACGCAGGTACAGCTGCAAGAGAGCCCAGGGCTGAGCCCCTGCCTTGGGCACCCCGCAGCACCCTGGGGAGCCAGAGCTGCAGAGCTCTCCTCTCTCAGCTGCCACCTCACAAGAAGGATGGATATAACTGCCTCTGGAGTGCCTCTGTCTTCCAGATCAATTCTACCCACCACGTATTTCTATAGAATCATAGAATCCCTGAGCTGGAACTGATCCACAAGGATCATCAAAGTCCAGCTCCTGGCCCTGCACGTGACAACCCCAAGGATCTCCCCAAGGATGCAGGAGTGTGATTTGGCATACTGGAACATCCCAGCCCAGGGAACTGGGGAGAGAAGGCATGGCAGGGCTGAAGGAAGCCCAGCACTCAGGCTCACCAGCTGCTTTTCCATGTCCTCATCCCGGGGGGAGCTGATGAAGATTGTGTTCTGCATCAATCCAACGAAGCACCAGAAAGTATCTGACTCATCCAGGACCTCTGCCAGGAGTGGGGCAACCAGGTCAGACATGCCCTGGGAGTACCCAATGGCTGGGTTAAATACTGCATAGTTCAGCAAGATCCTCCTGGAGCAGAGACAGAAATGGAGAGGTGGGACAGGTGAGGGCAGGTGACAGCATCATCTCAGGGACAAAGACACAGGGCCTCATGTGAGGTGCTGTAACACAGACAGGGAAACCCTGCTCCAAACACCAGTCCTGTGGCATAAACTTCAGGAAAACATTTGGCATTCACAGACAGCAAAATATAAACAGAAAAGAAAAATTTAAAAAGATTAAGAGGACAGAAATGAAGGGCCCACGGGAAAGGAGCGATGATGTCCAGCACATCCATAAAGCTCCAAGCCATGCTGTTGGATGAAATCCAACTCTATAGGTCACACCTTTACAGGTCACACTGTCATGGGGCAGACTTTGGTGTGCTTGTCCTTTACCCCATCAGGAGAACCACAGACCCAAGCACCTGCCCACAGCCCTAGCACAGCACATTTGCTGTGCCTGTGTGTGCAGGGTTATAGGATTGAGAAGGGAACAGCTACAGCAGCAGTGGGAGCACTGGGCAAGGCCTTGCTGCTACACTCCTTGGTTCCAGATGCACAGTGTGTGCTGTGCAGCATTCCCAGGCAGCTTGACCAAGCTGTCTCTACACTGAGCAGGACATGGATTTCAGGACACTGGAATCAGACACCTCACCTCATGGTCTCCACATTTGGGTTGTCCTCCCCTTGGAAGAACTGGTTGCTGCGGTCGGTCCTCACGACATCCTTGTCCACCGTGAACTGCACCTGGCGCCAGAAATCCTTCTGCTCATCTGGAGTCATGGACAGCCTGGAAACCACCCAGAAACAGCACAGGGTGGCCAAGAGAGGAATGGGATTGCAACAATGAACAAAAAGCCTCATTTCGGTCTTAGCTTGCAGAGAAAAACTGTTCCTGTACCGAGTTTTCTCAGCACCTGGAAAATAGACCAGCAGGTCTGTCCAGAACAGCAGATTGTCTGTCCTAAGGGATTGCTGGAAGGAGCCTCCTGGGTTATAAATGGGATGACACGATGTGTTTGCTGCAATAAACACTTCAGAAGCATCAGACTCTGCTCTCCACTGTTCCCTGGAACTCAGCACACCAGAACTCAGCACTCTGGTTTGATTGTCTCCTGATTATTAACAGTACTGTCCCCCTCCAGCTTCAGTGTGCCCACCTCTATTTAACAACACACAACTCCTGCATTAACAACCTTCTAGAATTACATAACCCTTCTCATCCCTTATTGTTATGTACATTTAATTTATAAAGAAATATAAGATCCCAGTTTCTCCTAGAGTGTTCTAACCTGAGCCTTGCTTGTGAGATGTTTCCCTGCGTGGTACTGATGAGTCCAGAGCCCAGGTAAGGAAATGTCTGAGCTCTGTGGCATCAGCTCCCGAGCCTCAGAAGGCCAGCAATGCCCAACACCCCTCCTGCACCATCCCTCCCACTCCTCTGCTCCAGCCTCTCCTGATGCAAAGGATGCAGAGACTGAGGTGTCACTGTGATGTCCGGCCCAAGGAAGGTAAGAAGGGGAGGATGATGATGGTCTGTTACCTTTTCTCCTGGATCTCAAAGTATTCTTTCCTCTTCTGCAGCCTCAGTGCCTCCCTCTCTTCAGAGGTGGACTTGTAGCTGTAGTAGTGCAGCAGAAAGGGCCACACCTCCCCACGGATGGAAATATCAATCCCACCAAAGAAAATGGCCTGGAAGAAGGAGCAAAAGTTATGGCTGGTACAGTTTTAGCATTCCCAAAAACAGCAACAAGCAACTGCCCGCTGCTGTGCTTTGGTGCCTCTGCAGCTCTTTCCTGACAAGTGACGCCTTGATTCAAGCTCCTGCAATTTGCACATGTTTAGAGGGAAAGTGCTGGCCCTCTATTCCCAGACCAGACACAAATCAGGCTCATTTCAATGTCAATAACCACCCCCGGAGAGGCTCTATGATTAACGTGTCGTTCTCATGTCACGGCTTAATCCCAAATCCTGGAGACTGTGCACTGCACTGCAAACTTCTCTCTCAGGGCCCGGGCCCAGTGCTCCCCTCAGCCCTGTTATTTCATACAGCAATCTCAGTTTATACACCAATCTCAGTTTATACAGCAATCTTGGTTCATACAATCTCAAGCTCGTACAATCTCAACTATTTCAGCCATCTCAGTTCTTTCAGCAATCTCCAGTGCTCTCTGTGACTTGGTCACACATTCTGCAAACACAGCAGGCACTGGACACTTTGGTTTATTGATTCTAAAAGGCAGTAGAAGTGAGACAGCTCCTCAGTCAGGGAATTGCTACTCCATCACAGAATCACAGAATCGTTAGGGTTGGAAGGAACCTCTGGAGAAATCCATTCCAACCCCCCTCACCAAGGCAGGGTCACCTAGAGCAGGTGAAACAGGAACACATCCAGGTGGGAATCTGCTTGAATCTGAGTACATTCCAGTCCCACAGCACGATCTCCAGCCAAGGCTTCACTCCCCAGCCTCCATCCGCCCAAACACCCAGCTCTTACCCCCAGCAGGAACCCAAACTCCTGTGGTTCCCCCTGGGAACTCACACAGAGAACAGAGGAGAACCCCTCACCTTCCTCAGCTTGTACTCCTCCTCCACCTGGCCGGCCTCGTTGAGGTGGTGCAGCCAGGCAGCCACGTCCAGGCGCCGCTGCGAGTTCTCCTCGGGGTGGGTCTCTGAGGAGGGCAGCTTGGGGCGGCGGATGGAGAACTGCATGCAGGTTTTCTCATCTGCAAGCTGCTGAACGGGGCAAAACAAACCACAACTGCAGCAGGAGCCAGGGAGAGCAGCAGAGTGTGAAGCCCAGAGCAGGCAAACCTCTGCGTGGTTCATGTAGGATTAAGCACTGAAGAGCTGCACTTGGGGAGGTTTTGTTGGTTTTTTTTTTTTAAGTTCCAACCATTACAATAACAAGAGTGATTAGAATAATTAAAATCCACCACAAAACAGCTTAATCTTAAAAAAAAAAAATTAGTTTCTACTCCTCCTCCAATCTTATCCCTGACCTGAAACCAAATTAATGCTGCTTATAGCAAAACTTGCCCCTGCCAGGAATGCCTGCAATAAATTACATATGATTGGCCATATACAAAGGGATTGCTGTTAGGAGAGTGGGGAACGGTGCTGCCAGGCTCTCTGAGGGCACTCAGGATCCCAGTGCAAGGCTGCAGCTGACATTTAATTTAAAAATCAAAGGTTGCTCAATGCAAAAAGTGAGCCCATGCGACTGTAATAAGAAAAGCAGCGGGGGGCTCTGTGGGAAGGATGGAAATTTAAAAATCACTGTTTCTAATAAGCACATACAATATCTTAAACAGATAATTAAAGAGCTCTTATCACATTTGTATGTAGATTGAACAAAATATGGCAAGATGCCTTGTCAAAACATTCTCCAAACGGAATGTTATGCATCACAAGAAGGATGAAAGGCTCTGACACAATTTCCAACCTATCCCTGCAGATTTCCAGACACCTTCTGTGCCTAAAGGACAGTGCCGACCTGTCAGGTCTAGCAAAATCACTGCCTAAGTAAAGTCTTCTGGATGATCTTCCCCCATATTCCACAGGTAGAACAGGAATGGATGGAGACAGACAAGTCCAAGAGAGACCTTGAGTCCAGCTCGCATTTCCATCCCAAACATCCAGAAGCTGGCAGCTTCCTGCCTGGCCTGGTGACATGAACTCAAAGCCTCATTCCTCCAACACAGCAACCCAAGTGTGAAACACCTGGGCCCAAGAGCCTGGCTCAGGTACCTGGTCCTTGAGATGGGTCTCTGTGCAGTACTTCCATTGCTGAAACACCTCGGACAGTTTATCCAGGCCACCGTGGTGAAAATGGAAGATCTTGTACTGGCTCTCCCTGCTCGCCACCACCAGCTGCCCACAGGTACACGCCTCATCACTGTGGGAATAATGGAGAGCAACCTGCAGGGGCCACCCAGCACAAGGACTGGCCAGCAGAGACATGGACCCTCGGGGACAGACAGCACAAAGCAAAGTGCAACACCAAGCTGCCCCTTCAAACAGGGCACAGAGGCACTTCTACATCTCTGACACTCACTGATCCTTATGGGTCACTTCCAATTGAGACATTTTACGATTGCATGACATGGCCATAGTGACAATTTTCTCCACTTGTGCCTGGTAACAGCACTATTTTTACCCTTTCTTTACATGAAGGGATTAAAATTTGTCTTCCCTGGAGAAAAAACCACAGGAAGTCTGCCCCAGAAACATTAAGGCAGTACACAAAGTCATCTCCTAGGGATGCGCAGACTTGCTCACACACAGCTTTGTCCAAAGAAACAGGGAGTGAGAGCAGAAAGAGGGAGTAAAAATGTTTTTGCAATAATTTGAAATAAATTTTGTAGTTGTTTGAAAGATAACTGAAGAGGCTGAAAGCAGCCAGACTCTCGAGGAGCCTGGTGAGGGGCAGGCAAAGGAAAAGGTACCATAGATAAAGATGTTTTTCATATCCCCAGGTTATTTGAAGCATTTTTGGTATGACAGCTAAGAGTAACCTTTACTAAAAATAAAATCCTTTCAGCTCTGTAACTGCAGTTCAGAGGCTCTCCTTGGGAAGCCTGTCACTCACTTTCCTGGAGACAATTGTTCTGGAAAGGCTTCCAGGTAGGATTGCAGAAATCACCTGCACACAGAGCCCCAACATGGAGCACGCACAGCTCACACACAGCTCACAAAATAAACACACAACTTGCACACAGCTCACACACAGCTCACACAATAAACACACAACTTGCACACAGCTCACACAGCTCACAGCTCACACACACACAGCTCACACAATAAACACAACTTGCACACAGCTCATTCACAACTCACACAATAAACACAATTCACACACAGCTCACTCACAGCTCACACAGAGCTCACTCACAGCTCACACAATTCACACACAGCTCACAATTCACACACAATTCACACAGAGCTCACACAGAGTTCACACAGCTCACTCAGCTCACATACAGATCACACAATAAACACACAACTCACACACAACTCACATAGCTCACAATTCATACATAGCTCATACAGAGCTCACGCAATTCACACAATTCACAGAGCTCACACACAACTCACAGTTCACACACAGCTCACTCACAGCTCACACAGAGCTCACTCACAGCTCACACAATTCACACACAGCTCACAATTCACACAATTCACACACAACTCACACAGAACTCACACACAACTCACAGTTCACACACAGCTCACTCACAGCTCACACAGAGCTCACTCACAGCTCACACAATTCACACACAGCTCACACACAGCTCACAATTCACACAATTCACACACAACTCACACAGAGCTCACACACAACTCACACACAGCTCACAATTCACACATAACTCACACACAAGGACCCAGTACCTGAAGAAGAGGCGAAGGGATCTCATTTGTCCCAGGTCCACTCTGAAGACACCACACACCTGTTCGAGGGCAAATACCTTCTGCTGTTCATCCCATCTAGTGCTCTGCATTTGCCCATTGTTCTCCTGGAACTGGGCACTGGTGTCGAGGCTGGAGGCAGAGCTGGTGGAGCAGGTCATGCGATTGTCACACGTGTCCCTGTGGACAGAGCATGGGTACAAAAACCCTGTCAGCCAGGGGAGGCTGTGGGTACATGCAACAACCACAGATGCTCCATTTAGTCAGAACTCTGAAACTGACTAAATTATTTTTATTTAAATTAATTCCCTGCCATCCCAAAAAGCATCATAGTTGTGGTCTTTCCCTAAAGTTCTTGCATGCAGAACTGGGGAAAGCCAAACCCATTCTTTAAAACCCCAACTTCTGAGAAGGCAAAATGAAGAAGCTCAAGTAATCACCTCAGCATTCAGCTCAGCCACTCCACACCAGG
>VZTZ01009886.1:109706-133138 GCA_013400955.1 Drymodes brunneopygia | reverse complement strand
AGGACAGGGCCTGGGACAGGGCTTGGGACAGGGCTGGGACAGGGCTCGGGACAGGGCTTGGGACAGGGCTCAGGACAGGGCTCGGGACAGGGCTCGGGACAGCCCAGCCAGGAGGTTACATTTTTAACCAAGTCCTTTTCCAATGTGTGACTCAGATCCCTGAGCCTCTTCCTGCTCCTGTAGCACTGTCTGGGTGAGAACAAGGCTGGTTGACTCCAGCTAAAGGAGCAGCTTCGTGGCTCTCTGGGAATGAAGTTCTTCTGCTCTGGTTTTTGGAAAGAAAGCAGCAAAGCAGAACTCACATTCAGGCCATTTGGAGGATGAGGACCCAGAAGGGATGTGGCAATAGGGATCACACCAAACTCACTCCAGGTTAGACACCAGGATACCTCTGACCACAGGCCCAGCTGAACACTATCCCCTGCCTTGGGAACTTTTCCACGAAGATTGTACTGGCCTTTATGAAAAATCAAGCATTACTTTCTGATAAAGCTGTAAAATGTAACACCTTCTAAAACATTCAGTATCTAACATTAACACAAATGTAACAAGAGTCCTGGTACAAGACAGTTGGGCTGGACTGCCTGCTAGGAGCAGCTGGTATTTATGGAGCAACACTTCATAACAGACACAGCTGGTTACACAGGATTTTCCTGGAAGAGATGACTCAAAGTAACTCAAAGACTAAGCAGAGGCAACCCATTTTCTAAAACCCTTGCAAANTCACACACAGCTCACACACAGCTCACAATTCACACAATTCACACACAACTCACACAGAGCTCACACACAACTCACACACAGCTCACAATTCACACATAACTCACACACAAGGACCCAGTACCTGAAGAAGAGGCGAAGGGATCTCATTTGTCCCAGGTCCACTCTGAAGACACCACACACCTGTTCGAGGGCAAATACCTTCTGCTGTTCATCCCATCTAGTGCTCTGCATTTGCCCATTGTTCTCCTGGAACTGGGCACTGGTGTCGAGGCTGGAGGCAGAGCTGGTGGAGCAGGTCATGCGATTGTCACACGTGTCCCTGTGGACAGAGCATGGGTACAAAAACCCTGTCAGCCAGGGGAGGCTGTGGGTACATGCAACAACCACAGATGCTCCATTTAGTCAGAACTCTGAAACTGACTAAATTATTTTTATTTAAATTAATTCCCTGCCATCCCAAAAAGCATCATAGTTGTGGTCTTTCCCTAAAGTTCTTGCATGCAGAACTGGGGAAAGCCAAACCCATTCTTTAAAACCCCAACTTCTGAGAAGGCAAAATGAAGAAGCTCAAGTAATCACCTCAGCATTCAGCTCAGCCACTCCACACCAGGCCAGGGACAGAAGGAATGAGCACACTCCAACAGCAGCATGGACCTGGGATCTCATATGGGAAATTCCCTCTTTGACCAGTAAGTCCCAAAGATGTTCCCCCTGAACTTGAGGTTCTCATTACACCTCTGCAAGTGGACCTGACAAGCCTGGATTCATGTCTATAAACTCCAGACAAATGGTTTCCACCTGCCATCTTGAAACTTGGGAGAGTTAAGGATTGGGAAATCACACCTGAGCTCTTCAACCCACTGCCAAGCAGAGAAAGTCAACCCAACCCTTTCCCAATCCTCCCCAGATCTCCAGCTTTAAATGCAAACTGAGTTCAGACTCAAAAACCCCCCATGTCCCCACCAGCCCCAATCCCAAAAGAAAAATATCAGTGCTTTGGGAATCAAGTGAATGTGAAACTGTGACCCCTTGGCTCGTAAAAAGGCCAATGCACGTGAACAATCTCGGCTGGGGCTCTGAATGGGCTCTGCTGTGAAATCAGGGTTTGCCAGACAAGGCCCGGAGCAGGTACAAAGCAGCCCCCTGCAAGGCCACTTTATGTGGTGTTTTCTAATCCTCTTATCCAACAATGTGGGCACTGAACGCTGGAAATCACACACTCAGCATGCACTTCACATCCGTGTGCCTCCCGCGCCCGGCTCCGGGGCCTCTTCCGCGGGGAGCAGCCTCATGGGCAGCACCTCCCAGTGCTGCGGGCCAGGGCGGTGCCTTCCAGGGGACAGGGCNTTCGTGGCTCTCTGGGAATGAAGTTCTTCTGCTCTGGTTTTTGGAAAGAAAGCAGCAAAGCAGAACTCACATTCAGGCCATTTGGAGGATGAGGACCCAGAAGGGATGTGGCAATAGGGATCACACCAAACTCTATCCAGGTTAGACACCAGGATACCTCTGACCACAGGCCCAGCTGAACACTATCCCCTGCCTTGGGAACTTTTCCACGAAGATTGTACTGGCCTTTATGAAAAATCAAGCATTACTTTCTGATAAAGCTGTAAAATGTAACACCTTCTAAAACATTCAGTATCTAACATTAACACAAATGTAACAAGAGTCCTGGTACAAGACAGTTGGGCTGGACTGCCTGCTAGGAGCAGCTGGTATTTATGGAGCAACACTTCATAACAGACACAGCTGGTTACACAGGATTTTCCTGGAAGAGATGACTCAAAGTAACTCAAAGACTAAGCAGAGGCAACCCATTTTCTAAAACCCTTGCAAAGACGAGCTGGTCAGTATGGCAAAGGGCTGGAGGATGGGTTGACGTGAGGATCATGCAGGCCCTGTGGCCGCACAGGTCCACGTGCCCATTCTTCAAGACCATCTTCTGGAATGACCAGCAGAAATGTCCAGAGAACTGCCAAGAAATGAGTTACCAGTAGAGCTGGGCAGGGTGGCTCTGATGCCGGGCATTCTGTAGCTCCTCAGCCCAGCGTGGCATTTCCAGCTGCAGCTCCCTGTGCTCCACAACCCAAACGTGCCCCAGCTGCAGCAGCAGCCGCCGAGACCTGCGGGCAGGAGAGCCCGGGCACAGTCCTGGCACTGGGGGAACCTCCGGAAATGCTTCTCCAAGACAAATGTTTACAGTTCCCATCCAGCCCCCAGTGACAAGCTCGCACACGCATCCCACAGGCACGGCAGTGTCTTGTGTCAGTGGCTTCACCCTTTCC
This sequence comes from Drymodes brunneopygia, assembly GCA_013400955.1. Taxonomy (NCBI): domain Eukaryota; kingdom Metazoa; phylum Chordata; class Aves; order Passeriformes; family Petroicidae; genus Drymodes; species Drymodes brunneopygia. The sequence goes on along the minus strand of VZTZ01009886.1, from coordinate 130,130 downwards.
AGGCTGCAAGAAGCACCAAGGCTGAGCAGAGAGCCCCAGCCTGTGCAGCCTGGGGAAATTCCAATGTTCTCTTCGATGCAGAGGGTGAAATCCGAAAGAGACACCTGTGCCTGCCCTGCCCTTCAGAGGGGTCAATGGACACAAACATTCACACTCAGGACAGATGCAGACACAGAACCACCTCGTGCTGGTGCTCACTGAGTCACTGGGGAAATTCGGAAAAACCCCGCACTGTGTCTAAAATTACTTTTGCCTGTACATATTGATGGGGGAAAAAAAAAGAAAATACTCTAATATCTAGACTACTTTTAAATAAAATTTTAATATTGAGAATATTCTATAGGTCAGTAACAAGCAGTATGATCTCTGCTAATTTTGTGGGGCTTGGGGAGCCCTCTAACCAGGCATTCAAGGCAGACAGAGGTGGGGAAGAGTTTATTGTTTGTCAGACTATTCTATCTGTTGGATGAGGAATTTATCCCAGAGCACCCTGTAAAAGCAGGAGCTGAAGCACTGCAATGCAAATAGCTGGAGGAACATTCCAGAAAGACTTTGGGTTGTGGGATCCAGGATAAACAGAGCACCAGCTAGTACACAGCACTGGTCAGCAAAGCAAGTGCAGTGGATCACGGGAATAAAAAGGACAGGGGAAAAAAAATCAAGGAGGATTAGAAAACCTGGGTCAGGAAACCCTGGTCCATGTGTTTAGTCCAAGAAGGTCATGGAGGGGCTGGAACGTGTCCAGGGAAGGGAACAGAGCTGGGGAAGGGGCTGGAGCCCCAGGAGTGGCTGAGCGAGCTGGGGAAGGGATTCAGCCTGGAGAAAAGGAGGCTCAGGGGGGACCTTCTCATTCTCTGACAGAAGGGTGGTGTCAGCTGGAGGTTGGGCTCTGCTCCCAGGGAACAAGGGATAGGACAGAAGGAAACAGCCTCAAGTTGTGCAAGGGGAGGGTCAGGTTGGATACTGGGGAAAAATTCTTCATAGAAAGGGCTGTCAGACATAGGTACAGGCTTACCCAGGGCAGTGGTGGAGTCCCCACCCCAGGAGGATTTAACAGCCATGTGGATGTGGCACATGGGGACATGGGTCAGTGGTGGTCCTGGCAGTGCTGACGGAACAATTGGACTCGATGGTCTCTGGGGGCTTTTCCAACCCAAATGATTCTGTGATTCCACTACAGCCTTTTGCCCTCACCCAAGTCCCACCACTCTTGTCTCAAAACACAACCCATTCCTGCCGGGGAGCAAAATCAGGGACGGATGTATTTTCTCCACTCAACAATCAACTACAGCAGCCAACCATATCCACATTCTTTGAGCCTTTGTAGCCCCTAAGGAGCCACCATCCCCCTCCCACCACGTGGGACCTCTCGTGCACCTGGTTGAGGAGCTCAGACACTGCAGGTGAGACTCAACCTGCAGCAATGGGACCCAACTCACTGTTCCAAAGCCCTGGAACACACCTATGGCACAGAGAGAGCTAAACCCAATTATTATTTCTGTTCCAGAGACCTGCCCTGATTACCTGGGAAGCCAATTTCAGCAACAAAGACCTAATAACTCATTTTACGACGTGATGTGACAAATATAATTACAAGAGAGAAAGGGGCTGAAGGCTACAGCCATGATGTGGCAGTTACCCAAGCTGTCAGCATGCAGCACCTGATTCCCAGAGAGCCTCCTGCCAGAGCCAAGCCCTGCTGCTGGAGCTGGCTCTCCATCACTGCTGCGCTAACGCACGCTGTCACTAATAACAACTCCCACAGCCCCAGCATTCCTGCACGCCGGCCTGGGACCATCATTTACAGACAATGAGTATCATCATAATGTATGAGCATCCATGTAATGGGAATTACATGCCCCTTTTCCTCCCCAGGGGTTAGCGTTTCTCTGTTTCTCCACTATTCCCCACAGGCACTGACCTTCTGGGCTCCTCTTCTTCCCAGCAAGGTGAAACAGCTCCTGGCAGCATCAGCTGCTAAGGCAGAAAGCTTCAAACAAATAATCTGCCAATGAAAGTTCAAAGCTATCCTGAAATGCCTAAAAATTTAGTGCAGTGGCTGTACACAGTGAGGTAATATTGAGCATCTGGAGCCCAAATGCATTGTTCTGATTTAAAAAAATACATATATTATATACATAAGATACATATATTATAGATTGTGAAACATGCTGATTTCGGTGATATGGAAGACATGCAAAAGAAACCAGATTGGTAATTTAGGATTAAAAAAAAGATGTCAAAATGTCTCTGCCCACTCTGCAGAGCAGGGCTGGAAGGACACTCACAGGACAGCACCAGCTTCCCACAGAGTGTGGCCACGCAGAGCCAGCCATGGACAGGGAAATGCTGCTGTCGCAGTCTGAGCAGCACAGATGAGTAACCAGGTTAAGAACTGTGTTAAATCAACCCTTTGGCTGAAAACATTTGGAATCTGAAGTTCCTGTGCCTCAGAGAACCCGAACAGAATCGATTTCCACTGACCATGGTGACCAGGGAACAAGGTGTTGGACAGCCTGGATTTAGAAAGCCTAGCTAGGATTTCTAAAATTTAATGTCGAAACATCCTCATGTGGAAGCATTTCTATACATCTGTAAACATGTGGGAAACAAATCTAACAATCCCTCCTATTTGTTGGGGAAACCTGGGAAAAACTACTCAGGCTGTTACAGTACAAAGTACACGGATGTCAACATGGACTTTCCAAGAGCTTGTTCCACAGGCTTTCCATTGATCTGTTTGCTTTCAAAACATAAATTTCCCCACGTTGAACTGCACTAAATGCTATTTAGTAGCTAATTAACTTTCTGTGCTGAAAACCTCATGTAATTGCACTTCTTTCACCTTTTTGAGCCCGTGTCCCCCGGGGAAGCCAAGCTGTCCTAGGGCATTTGTTCTGCTCATTTCTATCTCACAGGCACAAGTTCCTCCCTGACATCGGGCTGCCAATCACGGCGGCAGAGGTCACTGGAGACCAAATTAGGAGCGCTCTGCCTCTGACAAACTTGCTTCTCTTAGCTTGCTGTAAAGGGAAAACAAACAGTTACGAAAAATAATTGTATCCTTTCAAGCAGGGCACCGGGAAGCAGATCCAAGTCAGCGCATTGTTGTTAATCACTCCTCGCATTCCTGTTAATAACAACATCCAAGGAAAGGGCTGTTTACATCTGAAAAGTGCCAGAGTCCTTCCCTCACCTCGGACAGGACGGAGCGGAGCGTCCATGCCCATGGGCCGCTTTCAGGGACTCCATGGGCACCCTCTGACCTTGGGCTGAAACAGCGAGTTCACCGTCAGGGCCGGGGCTGGGAATGAACATCGGCTGTGCCAAACAAACCACAGTAACACGGCGAGGGACTCGGGAAAACCTGATTATGCAGCTCTGCCTTCCGACGGGCGTAATTGGTTTGTCCTTGAGAAATAAAGATCAAACCGATTTGTTCTGCTTTACGGGGCCATCGCAATCCACGTTGCCAGTGCCCTGCCCGCCTGCCCGGAGCTTCCCAGCTACCTGGCAGAGGTGGAACACAGATCTCCATCCCAGACAGTGACAGCGGCAGCCGGGGGGGACCCATCGTCCTGCCCCGAGCCCAAGAGGGGTGAAAGCCTCACCACACTGGGGGCTTTGTTGCTCCTAATTCATCCCTCCAAGCCCTCGAGACTGGAGGGGAAGCTGAGCAATCCCAGCCAGTGAGGGGGCATTACAAAAACAGCCCCACGGCCTCTGAGGGGTCCCCCCCAGTGCTGCAAGCTGAAGCAAAAGGAAAACAAAACAGACCTAGAGTTCTTGAGTTAATTATTTTGAATAAATAAAAGGGAAAGGCAAAAAAATAACCAGGAGTCTGCAGCGAACTAATGGGTGTTTTAATCTCTTCTCCCCTAAGTTTGGAACGTGATACACATCTACCCTCAGCTAGGAGACAAACAATCTGCTGTCACAGCTGACACTTCCACACAGGTATAGCTGCTCAGGTAAAACCCAGCGAGGCTTTTCTGTTTTTCTCTGTGACTTCTTGTTGCAGGGAGAGAGAGGGGGCAGAATGAGCAGTTTGGTGCTCAGGAATAAAACACACACAGTTCCGAGCAGCCAAACACAACAAATCACTTAGAGCTGAGCGGACACTGCTCAAGAATGCAAATGTTACCTTCAGTTTAAGGGAGGAAAATGTTCCAGAAGCTCAATGGAGGATTTTCACAATCCATATGGAGAAGGGGCACCTCATGCCTGGGCTTACACTCATTAATAAATCAATTGAAATGCAACACTTTAAAAAAAAAATTCCTTAGATGGAAAAAGTGATTTCTCAGCAAAGCCCGAAAAAGAATGTTTGCTTTTCAGCCCATTCCAGCCTGGAGAAGGGGACCTTTCTTCCCCGTGTTTATTTTATTTTTAAAATCAATGGATTATTTTGCTTTTTATCCTTTCAGTTCAATCCATGCAAAAATAAAATTCTCCCCTAATTATGCTAATTATTATCCAGCCTTCAAACCTCTGCTCCCTTGAAAGACCCACCAATTACCTTTGTTCTTATATTCCTGGCTCTAAGCAGTGGACTGGGAATTTCAGGGGGACATTTTAGTGGCAAAGTTAACCAACTCCCCAGACTCTGCTGCTGCCCCAGTGTGAGCTGAGCCAGCACCACCCAGGGAGGATTTCACTGTTTCCACAAGACAATGAGGATTTCCCAAGGGAGGAGCTTGCTTCAAGTAGCAGAAAAGGGAGAGGAAAGAGGAGTGCTGCCTAAAAGCATGTTCCAGAGTTATTGTAAATGCCTAATGCTGGGATAATTGCAAGGCCCGAGCCAAGGATACAGAGGCCGTGCAGATTTATTTGCATATACTGTGGTGCTTTGGAGGGGACATGCTCTTTATTTTGATTCACTTAACGCAATTCTTCCCTCACAAAGCTGTGGATACCTGCCAGTGCCATTTATCTCCACTATCCATTCAGATTTCTGGGCATTGCGACTGTATAAAGAAATAACAGAAGAAATGCAAGAATATTCGGGGAAAAGGCGAAATCAGCCCTGAGGAGAAGGACTTGGGGGGNGAGGGTGGGGAGGCCCTGGCACAGGTGCCCAGAGCAGCTGTGGCTGCCCCTGGCTCCCTGGCAGTGCCCAAGGCCAGGCTGGATGGGGCTTTGATCCACCCGGGACAGGGGAAGGTGTCCCTGCCCACGGCAGGGGTAGCACTGGATGGAGTTTGATGTCCCTTTGCACCCAAACCTTTCCCTGGCTCCGGGATCTCCCGCCTTGGCCGCGCTGANGCCTGCCCGGAGCTTCCCAGCTACCTGGCAGAGGTGGAACACAGATCTCCATCCCAGACAGTGACAGCGGCGGCCGGGGGGGACCCATCGTCCTGCCCCGAGCCCAAGAGGGGTGAAAGCCTCACCACACTGGGGGCTTTGTTGCTCCTAATTCATCCCTCCAAGCCCTCGAGACTGGAGGGGAAGCTGAGCAATCCCAGCCAGTGAGGGGGCATTACAAAAACAGCCCCACGGCCTCTGAGGGGTCCCCCCCAGTGCTGCAAGCTGAAGCAAAAGGAAAACAAAACAGACCTAGAGTTCTTGAGTTAATTATTTTGAATAAATAAAAGGGAAAGGCAAAAAAATAACCAGGAGTTTGTAGCGAACTAATGGGTGTTTTAATCTCTTCTCCCCTAAGTTTGGAACGTGATACACATCTACCCTCAGCTAGGAGACAAACAATCTGCTGTCACAGCTGACACTTCCACACAGGTATAGCTGCTCAGGTAAAACCCAGCGAGGCTTTTCTGTTTTTCTCTGTGACTTCTTGTTGCAGGGAGAGAGAGGGGGCAGAATGAGCAGTTTGGTGCTCAGGAATAAAACACACACAGTTCCGAGCAGCCAAACACAACAAATCACTTAGAGCTGAGCGGACACTGCTCAAGAATGCAAATGTTACCTTCAGTTTAAGGGAGGAAAATGTTCCAGAAGCTCAATGGAGGATTTTCACAATCCATATGGAGAAGGGGCACCTCATGCCTGGGCTTACACTCATTAATAAATCAATCGAAATGCAACACTTTAAAAAAAAAATTCCTTAGATGGAAAAAGTGATTTCTCAGCAAAGCCCGAAAAAGAATGTTTGCTTTTCAGCCCATTCCAGCCTGGAGAAGGGGACCTTTCTTCCCCGTGTTTATTTTATTTTTAAAATCAATGGATTATTTTGCTTTTTATCCTTTCAGTTCAATCCATGCAAAAATAAAATTCTCCCCTAATTATGCTAATTATTATCCAGCCTTCAAACCTCTGCTCCCTTGAAAGACCCACCAATTACCTTTGTTCTTATATTCCTGGCTCTAAGCAGTGGACTGGGAATTTCAGGGGGACATTTTAGTGGCAAAGTTAACCAACTCCCCAGACTCTGCTGCTGCCCCAGTGTGAGCTGAGCCAGCACCACCCAGGGAGGATTTCACTGTTTCCACAAGACAATGAGGATTTCCCAAGGGAGGAGCTTGCTTCAAGTAGCAGAAAAGGGAGAGGAAAGAGGAGTGCTGCCTAAAAGCATGTTCCAGAGTTATTGTAAATGCCTAATGCTGGGATAATTGCAAGGCCCGAGCCAAGGATACAGAGGCCGTGCAGATTTATTTGCATATACTGTGGTGCTTTGGAGGGGACATGCTCTTTATTTTGATTCACTTAACGCAATTCTTCCCTCACAAAGCTGTGGATACCTGCCAGTGCCATTTATCTCCACTATCCATTCAGATTTCTGGGCATTGCGACTGTATAAAGAAATAACAGAAGAAATGCAAGAATATTCGGGGAAAAGGCGAAATCAGCCCTGAGGAGAAGGACTTGGGGGGTGCTGGTGGGTGAGAGCTGGACCAGAACCCCCCTGAGCCTGGGCTGACCCCCAGTGTGGGCAGCAGGGGAGGCGACTGTGCCCCTCTGTCCCTCAGGTGAGACCCCACCTGCAGAGCTGCCCCAGCCCTGGGGGCACAGGAGGGACCTGGAGCTGCTGGAGAGAGCCCAGAGGAGGCTCCAGGGTGAGCAGAGAGATGGAGCAGCTCTGCTGGGAGGAAAGGTTGGCACAGCTGGGATTGTCCAGCCTGGAGAGGAGAAGCTTTGGGGTGACCTCACTGTGGCCTTGCAGGGCCTGAAGGAGCTGACAAGAAACGTGGAGAGAGACTTTTTACAACGGATAGAGGGACAGGACACAGGGGATTAGTTTCAAACTCAGAGCAGACTTAGATTTGATATTAGANACCGGCCACAGTCACCGGCCATCGGCCAACACCACGGTTATGGTCACGGCAACCGGTCAACAGCCACAGTCACAGTCGTGGCCACGATCATGGCCATGAGCACCGTTCATGGGCACCAGCCACAGTCACAGTCATGGTCACGGCCATGGCCACGAGCACTGTTCATGGGCACCAGCCACGGCCACGGTCACGGTCACAGGCACTGGCCACAGTCACAGTCATGGTCACGGCCATGGCCACGAGCACTGTTCATGGGCACCAGCCACGGTCACGGTCATGGTCACTAGCCATGGTAACGGCCTGCAGTCACAGGCCACAAAAAAGCCACGGCCACCATAAGCCACGGCCCCACAGAAAGCCACAAGGGCCCTGCCCACGGAGCTGTGTCCGAAGCAGGAGCTCAGGCCTTCCCCGCTGTCCTGAGCAGACCCAAACAATGTCCAGTGCCCCAGAGGCCTGGGGGGCAGAGGGGACCCTCCTGTCCCCTCCTGTCCCCTCCTTGTTCCTGCTGCCTGGCCGTGGGATCTCCATCCTGGGCATCACCTGCTCTTGCTCCCTCCCAAATAAAGACATCCCAAATAAAGAGCTTCACTGATCACCTCAGCCGCAATTCCCGATCCCAAGTTAGCTGTCACTATTTTCTTCCAACAAAATCTGGCAGCAACCCAACGGAGGGAAGAAACAAACCTGCTATAATTAATGTTCTTGCTGTTCAAATATTTATATAAAGCAAGATAGAGCCGTATGCCTTTGCAGTCTCTTGGATCTGTCCAACCTTCTCAGCTTTGCAGCCAGGAACAACTTCAATTGATGACATAGCTCCCTTTCCCAGCTCCCCTGCCCAGTGCCTGGCTCCACACAGAGCACCCCTGCCTTAGGGAAGCTTACAGTGACCCCACAACACAAATAGAAGGGATAAAGGACTGTCCCTCTGCTGGAAGAAGGATTTGTGGATGTTTTTTTCCTGGGCATGGGTTTGGTTACAAACAGAATTAGGAGCTTTGCTGGCTTACATCATAAGTGGCACCAGTTCAGGCAAGTCCTGGGGAATTGAAACCTGGACCAGGTACCCCCCTCGCTCCTCCCCAGGGCTGAAATCATTCAAAACTGAGATGCTGCAAGAAGTTACAGGAGATTTTAAAGTCTGTGACCAATTCCCCTGGTTCCAACATAACCAATTCTGTTACAGCAGCGATGAATTCCCAATCTCTTGATGACTCAAGAGCTCCTGCCAGTTCACACTAATTTCAGCTCATTTCCCTGATAATTTTGTCTCCTGTTTTCGCTGCAGAGGTCGGAAAGGCTCTCAGCCCTTCAGGTGAGCTGCCAAAACAAGATGACGCAATGCCTGCACTGCTCCCACCCGCTCCCAGAGCAGCTCATTTACTGATGAGCTCCTGGGAAGCAGCTTAACAACAGGATGTGCAACACATCCGTAAAAATTGCATCAACTGCGACGCCAAAGGAGTTCTTCCCTGTGCTGTGAGCTTTGCCTGGGCTGTCTGTGATCGATCTGCAGCATGAATTCATGTCTGCTGAAGAACATGAGAACTCACCACCATCCAGCCCCATTATGACAGTGTTTCGTTATTTTTATTACTGGCTGCTCAAACGATCAATGCCTCATGAAAGATGTTTCCTTCCTGCATTGATTCCACCTTGATCATGTTGCCTCTGCTCGCCCTTTCCAGCAAGAGCTGTGGGAGCACTGCTGGTCTCTATCCCAGCACCTGTGGGGCCACTTGTGGAGCTCCAGCCTCTGGCCAGATGTTGCCACTTGTACAATTCCAACACTGAGGCTCCTCAGTCCAAATTTTGACTGTATTGACCAACATTCCAAGGTGAAGTGAGTGGAGGAAACAATGCCAGTGCTTGTATCTCCTCTTCAGCATTGTTGTGGTGCTTGTGGTGCCATCAGCAATCACAGTTGAGGAGTGAAAAGCCTCCAGCAGCCTGAGCCTGACCATGAAAGCTCCTGTTATCCAGGGGTCCCTCTGGCACAGCACAGACCCCCACCCCAAACCAAACCCCACTCACAGAGCACTGAGAGCTTCTGCAACCAATTGTATAGATCTGATGTCATGGTCAGTTCAGTAACTCCAGCAGTATCAGTGGATGGACGTAACAGAGGTGTCAGATGCTGTTTGGTTGCCTGGGTGTAACAAAAGCCTTTTAGTTTCACTTTTCTGATGGGGAAAATGGAAGCGGCAGAGAGCCAGAGCTGGGCACAGAGAGCAGCTGCCCTGAACTCGTGTCCTTCAGGCCACAAGGCAAATGTTTCCTGACAGCCAACAAACAACAGGAACTGGGGAGGGAAGGGACAGAATGGAATGATTTTATTTCCACAATCCCTCCTTTTCCACAGAAACACAGATCCTGACAAAGCTGCCATCAATGCAGGCATTCACTACCTGCTTCCTGCAGGACCCACATGCTGGGAGCATGAAGCGGTCCCCAAAGTTAAGAAGGACATAAACCCCAGGACAGTAAGGCCACCTTTCCTTGAGGAATGGGGACACTCTGCAGCAGTGTGCCAGGCTGGTCTAAAGAGAGAAGCAAAAGTGTGAATGCTGGTGCTGGGACACTCCCATTGCTCCCAGCCCAAGGAATTGTGTAAAAGGGAAGAGGATGCATCGATTGCTGCATGGGACCTCTGGCAGCCTGTCAAACTGAGAAGCAAAGAGGAAAAAAACAATGGATATGTTTTCATTTCTTTATGTTCTACCAGGCGAGCTGGTGACCTAAAACTGACTTACTCCTTGTGCAATTCCAGGGCTCCCTAGCCCAGCTCCCTCCCTCCTCCCCATCCTCATCCTGCACACACTGAAGTGTTTGTGGCTCACTCATGCCCAGGTGGCCAGGCCACCTCCTCAGGGGATGCTCCAAGAGGCAGATGGGACTCATGACTCCTGGTCACACAGGAATTCCGTCAGGCAGCTTGCCAAGCCCCTGATCTCCTCTGATCCTCGTGTACCTGTACATCCCAATCCTTCCACAGCAACCCGTTTCTCCATTTCTGAGGATATCTAATCACACAGGAAGCTGGCTGGGCTGAAATGCAACACATTCCTTCAGCTTCTGCAGCAACCACAGGGAAGAGCAGAGCTGTCTTTGCAGCAACTCCCCAGTGCAGAGGGAAACAACCAGAAACAGTCGGTCCTCCTGGCAGAGAGGAGGTGGTGACTGGGAGGTGGGGAGGGAAGAGAGCTCAAACAATCTGCCAGCAGCACAAACTTTGTTCCCACTCCAATTCTGGCTCAGAGGGGAAGCAGCAAGCAGAAAAACCCAAACCAAAACAAACCCTTAAGAAACAAGGAAGCTGTTCCCATGTTTGTAGTGACTTCTGAAATAGCACCTCCTGTCCCCCAAAATGCTGGGATGAACACAGGAAATATGAGATGCTTTTTGACCAGACTTTTGCGGAGGATTCCATACAAAATCTCCCACTCAACAGCTTGTAGGATCCTGCAGATTCCATGGAAGGCGCTCAATGGGGAAAAACAAATCAGCACAAAAAATGCACACATTGGACAAAACCCTTTCAAGTCAGAAGTCTCAAACAACAAAAGCTCTGTTTTATTAATCTGCTACCCATTATGAGTGTCATGTGCACTCTGTGAGGCTTCAGACTGGCACCATAAGGAGTTAAAAAAGAAGGAAAAAAGCAAAACCAAGCAGGTCCCTGAGCTGTGTGTGCAGAGCCAGCTCTGCCTGGCTGGAGCTGTCTGGGCTCTAGCAGCAGTGAGGAAAAGCCAGCAGAGGGCAGGGAAATGCCACAGGAATTCACAGGCAAGGCAGAGAAGATGCAATAAACCCTATTTCCTTCCTTTCCTGACACTGTTTGCAGCTCAGAGCATTAAGTGTTGCAGCACAGTGAAACCACAACACTCCTGACTCACTGGAAGCTGCCTGGGACCCTCCTGCACCAGTTCCTTGTGGGAGCAATCCAAGCCCACAACATTCCTGGGACAGCACGTGGGCTGTGGCCCACGCCAGCACTGGGGTTTCCCCAGGATGAGCTCAGCCTCCTGCTTTCCAGCAGCCAGGATGTTATTCCCAACGTGTCCCTCGCTCTCCCCTCTTCCAACCACACATTCTTGTACCCTGAACGTCACAATCCCTCTGTGAGGACAGAAGATGCCGAGCTACGCACATTTCACTCCTGGTCACTGGCATTTCTCTCACCCACTCATGTGGCAAAGGCTGGACTTCATTACTTGGGATGGGAGGGGACAGGATAGGACAGCCACCACTCACCCACTGCACAGGTGCTGCAGAGCTCAAGCCCAGCAAACCCCGTGGGTCACAGTTAACCAGCACTGGGGCACATCTTGAATGCAAAGCTGATACAAAGTCTGACATCACCTCACTGAAGGGTTTTAAAGTACCCAGAGAGAATTGAATCCATTAGAATACTTCCTTACAAACCTCGTTCTTACTGGCATTCTCTGGGCTTGAGATTAGCTCGTAAAACAGAGGCAAAATCTCTTCAACTGTCAGTGCTGTCTGTGCATTGCTGACACACATGAACAAGAATTCATCTCTCCTCATTTCAAGTGTAGTTTCAAAGCTGAGTTGTAGCCTAAAAATCAGCCCCATGGTGCTTCAGGAATGCAGCACATCCATCCTCCCTGAGATGGAAACGAGTAACACACCAACAGGGCAGGGCCCAGAAAGCCAGAATCACTGGGTAGGGAAAAAATGAGTTATACAGGTGATCTCCTGCTCATTATTCCCTTGCCAAGGGACCCTCTTTCCCTGTGTAGAGTTCACTGCAGGTGACACTGAGAAGCATTGATTGAAATACCCAGGTTAGACATGCAAGAATGAATATTTATCTGTCTGAAGTGGGACCACGTTCTGAACAGCAGCAGAACAAGCTCCCACACGCAGGTTTTGTGTCAACACGAGGCCCGGAGAGGTGCCCACGGCTCAGGAAATCAGCTTTGATGTGCCTCTGCACAACAAGCAACAAGCTCGGATCCTCAGCAGAGCCAATTAGGCCAACAAAGGACCCGTTTAATTTAGCAATGCTGCTTCCAGAGCTCAAGACAGTTCACCTGAAAGAACACACACAGCCCTGGATGTTTGGGTTCACTGAGCAGAAGCAGAACTGGCTGACAGTTTCCTGTAAATTCCATAGGAGTTTGAAGCACATTGAGCTCAATGCCACCGTGAAGTTTCTCAGCTTCCTTCAGCATGTCCAAGCTCAGCACCCAGCACGCAGAAACCAGAGAAAGGATGCACTCACCTGCTCTCACTGTCCAGGAACACAGAACTGCTGCTTTTCCCCAGGGCTTCACTGATGGGAGAGAGGCAGAAGGGGGAAGAGAAGGCATCAGAATCAGAGTCAAAAGTGCTGTCCCTGCTCACATCATCAGTCGACAGCTCCAAGGAGCCCTCATCCTCCCTGCAATCCAGGCTCTCCTCCGTGCCCTCCGACCTGTTCTGCTCCTCCTGGGAGCTGACTGTGGACAGGGTCCCTGAGTCGCTGCGGGGAGGCTGCGGGGACCGGCGGGCGCCGATCTGCGACAGCTTCTCCCCTTCCGAGGAGGGGGCCCCGTCCCTCACGAGCTGGGACACGGGGAGGATATCGTCCCCCCTGAGGGCCAGCGCCCCTCTGTGCTCCGGTGGGGAAGCGGGCCGGCCGGTGGCCGAGCCCTGGGCGTGGCGGCCGCGCCTCCGCGGCGCTTTGCGCACCGGGGAGCCCTCGGGGGTGATGTAGCGCAGCGCTTCCTCATCCTGCCGCTGGATGCGCGAGTTGGGCACCCAGGCCAGGATCAGCGTGGTGCCCAGCAGCTCATCCTTCTCCATATACAAGCACAGGTAGCCTGAGAGAGAGAGAGCACAGGAGCAGCAGCTGTGACACGGAGTCGTTCTAAGGGAACTGCATTACCCTGAAATTTCCCTTTCCCCATCTCTCCACCCCTGGAAATGTTCAAGGCCAAGCTGGATGGGGCCCTGAGCAACCTGGTCTGGTGAAAGCTGCTCCTGCCTATGGCAGGGGCATGGAAGGGGATGATCTTTAAGGTCCCTCCCAGCCCAAACCATTCTGTGAGTCCTGCCACTTCACTACCACTACACACGGGCAAAACAAACCCTTTTATTTACCAGGGCAGAATTCTGTCAATGGAATCGTGGAGTGCTCAAGATTATTCAGTATTTGCAAATAATTTCAAGTCTGCGTGTGGCTTTTGAATAGTCTCAATTGCCTCTGGCCTAACTGAACAGAGAAATGACATGCAAATACTTGGACTTCCTGGACGGATTTACTAACCAAGAGTAACTTATAAAATATGTTCCCACATGAAAAAGTTCTCCTGTTTCTTAGTCAAACAATTTCAAGTGCCAGCTGAACATTGATTTCTCAGGAATATTTACCTTAGAGTAGCTAAAGGGCAACAGTTTTCATGGGAAGCCAATGGAAAAAGAAGTCACCCACACCAAAAGGAAAGCAAGGGTCAGTGCTCAGAGAATAATTCGTTTTGTGAAGCTAAGCCAGGAGCCACAGGTCTTTGATGAGAACATGAAAGAGCACAGGAACAGTTGAGAATAAAAGGACAGAGCAGGATTTATCCTCATTTACTCCAGTGAATGCAGCCACAATCAAGCTTTATTTTACCAGTGGTTGCTAAGGCCACTCCAGCAATGACAGTTACAAGAGGATTTCCTTGGATTTCCTGAACAAGTCGTGGATGTGACCGAGCAACAGAGGTTACCGTCCTCACATGACAACTTCTGACTGCACAAAAGGACTTACTGAACCAGCTAAATCCATGCTGGACCACAGGAGAAAGGAGCAATATCACTTATCTTCCTACTAAAAGAAGAGCTGATGGATCAGCTTGTGGATGGCTTTCCTTAGACTTCCACAAAACTGCCTTGCCCTGTCCCCCACAGGCACCTCTTTACTTCTCAGAGCCCGAGGTGTAGAACTTGACAGAAACCAGGAGAGGTTTCTTCTCCCCAGGAGAGGGAAAAAGAGAGGGTGGGGAGTGTCTGCAGCAGCCCATCACCTGGGTGGTGCTCCCCGATGCCCTGCAGCAGCTCGGGGGGGTGCACACAGACATTGTTCTTGGAGTAGATGATCTCCCCATCAAGCACGGAGGAGGAGCCGCCGCCCGGGGTCAGGGTCAGGAGGTCGGAGGCTTTGGAAGAGGCTCGACGGAGGAGTCGCCCCAGAGACATCGCCAGGGAAATGTTTCCATCATCTGTCAGCTCTAGGCAGGAGCCAAACTCAAAAGATCTGCCAAGAAGGGGGGGAAAAATTAGTGTGAGAACCAAAATAACGACTGCACAGCATGTGCCACCCACTGTCTGAGGACAAGTGTCCCATCAATCCACGCCTCAAGCAAGAGCCCACAAATGCTCTCAATCTGTAACAACACCTTCATGCTTCAAAGGTGCTCAGGCACAGAATCCCAGGACATTCTTCTCTGCAATGAAGAAACATGAAGGCAGCAAAACCCCACAATTAACAGCTACTGTGGGGAGGAGGCAGAACAGCAATGCTGGTCACTGGAATCCCCCACTGAGGGCACAGCTCAGCAGTGGATGTGCCTGATGTGTCACTGACCCAGGGATGTCACAGAGCCAGAGCTGATCCCAGAGGCTCCCTCAGCACAGAAATGGCTCAGACCACAGCACTGAACATGGGGCTGCTGCATCTCCAAAAACAACATCAGCCAAACCCACTTCATCTCGTGCTTGCCGTTTCTGTGTGTTTGAGGTTTTCAGGGCTGGGATTTTTTTCTGTGAGGTTGTTTCAGGGTTTAGTTTGGGTTCTTTTGAGCAGTGATGGTTAAATAGAGCCTTGCCAGAGGTAAGCACCATGCTCACCAGGGAGGGCTGACCTCAGGCACAGAGCGTGGTACACCAACTCAAGGCAAACCTTTCACCCATCCAGAGTTTCACAGAACTGTGGGGCACAATCCCCAGCTCATCCCCAAATAAGCTCTGTGCTCAAATGAGATGTGCTGCTTGCTGGGGCTGACGATGAGGAGCTCTGCAATGCACCCAGAGGAGTCACCCAAGCTATAAAGCATTCAGCAGATGGACCAGCACGTGTTGGAAGAGCAGAAGGGTCTCACACAAAGCAACCCCAGTGCAGAGCAGGCTCCCTGCAGCCATCCCCAGCTGGGAAGCACCAGAACCACGGCAGTTTCTGTTCTGCCAAAACCACAGGAGGAGAGGAAACTCCTGCTTTTGTTCCTTTGTGTTTACATGGCCCAGCTTGCTGTGAACAGAGCAGTGTGACCCAGCACACCCCACACAGAGCCACGCTCCCAGGCCTGGGGCAGCACGGGGGGAGCCCAGCCCGGGCTGTTCCTGGGGACCAGTTCCATGCTAGGCTGCAGAACACAGGAGGGACAGACAGGAAAATAAAGCACAGCCCTGGCCTGGGGCATCTTCTGAAGAAACACTTAAGGGCCTAAGCAAGCACTGCCTGATGCTGAACAGCTCTGATTTCCTTACCCTGGTTTTGATGGCAAATCCACCCAGCCCAGGAGGGCAGCAGGCAGAAATGGCAAAGGGGTATTTCCCAAAGGGCAGAGTGAGGCCTGCAGGGAAGGAAAGAACTGCCCTGCCTCTGACAGATTGGTACATGCAAAAAACTGCAAACGAGACTGCCAAGCTGTTGACAGAGCCTTCATTAAAGGACAAACTCTTGGTTTAACTGGCAATTACCACATTTGTCAGCTCCAATCACAGCAGAGGCGGTTTCTGCACTTCAGCCTCTGCTGGGACTTGATGGAAGAGCCCCAACCCTGTTCTGTACCAGCAAATGTTCAGGATAAGGAAATCGCTTTGCAAGTCCTGCACACTCCTGTCTCCTTCTAACACCAGACACAACAGGAATCCTCATGTCTCAGCCCCAAAAACCAAACACCAGTCAAGCCCTAAGCTCATTCTTGTCCACATTGCCAAAATCCACAGCTTTAGGCTCTGGTTTACACCTGGCAGAAAGCCATTTGCCTCAACCACACCTAAGGAGCAAATCACCTTTCCCCTCATTGCAGCCTGCAAGAACAGACAGTAAATTCTGGTGCAACTTCTCCTTCCCCTCACTGAGTGACAACATGCTGTTTCCAGACAGGGCCAGGGGAGTCAGGGGCAGTGATGTGGGGTGACTTGGACAGAGACCTGGGCCTCCAGCACACCTGGGCAGGGTCACCTGTCAGCACAACACTGGCTACAGCAGCACAGACCTTCACCCATGTCAGAGGCTTCCTCAGAACCCCAAAACCTGTGGGTGCACAGGAGGAAGGTGGCACCAGCTCACTGCTGCTGCTGGCCAGGGAGTGCTTCCTCAGGAAGCCCAGGGACAGGAGCTGGAGAGGCACATGAGGAACAAGAGCTCATGTGATGTCCTGCTGCAGCTCTCTGGGCGCTCCCAGGAAGGCGGGGGGGGTCAGGATGTCTCTTCCAGCAGAGGCACCACTTAATGAGCTTCCACTGGGCACAGAAAGAACAAAGCGACAGGTAAAGATCAAAAGCTGCTCCCTGGAAAGCCAGAGGAATTTAAAGGGAAATCTTGCTTTGATCCTGCAGAACACCTGTTGTTCAGCACTGCCTGTGTGTGCAGGTGGACGGCGCTGCAGGTACACACAGGGCTGGGAAGAGGAAACAAAAAAAAAAAGACAAAAGGTTTGGAATTCGGTGTCCTGCCAGCTCAAAAATTCAGACTGTTGGACTTGTCTTGCAGAAGAGCAGCACATCAGAAATCAGAGACCACTGCAGTGCTGCAGACAGTAGCCAGACACACTGGGATATATAAATATCAGCAGGAAACTCAATCCTTTCGCTGTTCTCACAGGCCAGGGAATTCTTTGTAGCTTTGGTTGCAGGATTAAAGAAAAACAGATGCAAGTCACAGGGAGGGTGACAAGTTATCTGGGCCAGGGAAAGAGATTGCCAAGAGAAGATAAAAGTGAAGGAAATGCATTAAAAGTCTTCACACATGGGAACCGTCACTGCCAAAGAAAGGACGAGCTGTCGATGAAGGACGGGAGAAGTTGTAAGGCAGCTGAACTGTGGCAAGGAATACTTAGTTTTGTCATTCTAGTAGCTGGGACAATGGTGCACCAGAACAGGGAACCTCAAGGGGCCATTTCCATCACTGGGGTTTCAAAGGCTACAGAAATAGATACACAGTCAGTCCCAGTGGGGACCAGATGGTGGACTGGACCTTGGAAGGTCATCTACTCTACTGGTACAACCCCAAAGTCTCTGAAACTCAGCTTGGGAAAGTGCCTCTCCCTCCTAAAAGACAGTTCATACAATGCAAAGCAGCACATATATAACAAAGAGACCAAACCTGCAGGGTTTGCTCTCTTCTCAGCCCTTTTCCATGTGGGACAATGTCTGCACACACAATCCGTGGGGCCTGGGTTGTGGGGGGAGGCAGGAACTGCTGCTTGGGAAGGCAGCAGGAAATCAGCACCATTCAAAAACCCCCATTTTCCACGTGAATTTTGTATTTATCCGCTGATCTGAAGGGATTCTTCTCCATGTGGCAGAGCCAGCTCAGCTCTCCAGAAGCTGAAGCACTGAGTTAGCTGATAAGCTCTTGCTGAGTGCCAATATTTATTAAGCACACACACATTTTCTTCTCCCACACATCAACTGTTGCCACTAAAAATCTTCGCTCCAGCTCCTGTGTCTGTTCACACAGCCCTGGCTGCTGTCCCAGTCGGTGCCAGCACTTCTCAGCTTCACAAGCGAGAAAGTGCTGAGGAGCTAATTCCCAAAATCACCCGCGGAGCCTCTTCCCCAGAGCCTGTCCAGTTCCAGCCAGCAGCATCCAGACCGGCTGCTGCCTCCCACAGAGCCCTTCCCTGCTCAGAAGCCATCCCCAGGATCCTGTTTGCCTTGGCAGATCACACCTCGCTTGGCACCTGCTGCCGGACCAAAAGCTGCTGCCTCCGGTTGCACGAGATTCCTGCATCCCAGCCCGGGAGGGCAGCGCCGGCTCGGACACACCCAGCACATCTCCGGCTCTGCTGGCACCGGGGGCACCGGGAGCACCGGGAGCACCGGGGGCACCGGGAGCACCGGGAGCACCGGGGGCACCGGGGGCACCACGGCTCCGCCCCGAGGAGCCCAGCCCGGAGCGGGGCCGGCTGCAGCCCACAGCTCCTGATTCTGAGCCCTCCGTGCGCTCTGGATCCCTCGCTGTGCGGGGCTTTCAGAGCTTTACCAGCAACAGGAGCCGAGCTGCAGAGCTCTGGAAGCGAAATGTGAGACCTGCAGCGTGTCCGGGCACGGCGGGGAAACACGAGCTGTCAAACAGCAGCACCACGTTTTAGCGTGAAATGTCTTCGGGAAGGAAAACGCAACAGGCTCGTTCTCTTTCTTGCTCTTAATAACTTGAATATAATTTCACATATTTTAAGGAGTGCACAGTCATTGAGGTGGTGGAGCTCAGACACTGCTCAAATTCCTCTTTCCCCTCTTGGGAACAGCAAATGCTGGATTTGGAACTCTCAAGCACAGAGTGACCGGAGTGAGGAGCCTGGAGTCAGGACTCAGCTGCCTCCCAGTCCCCGGGGTGGCTCTGCTGTGCCACTCTCAGCTGGCCACTCACTTCATCTCTGCTCCTCTGCAGGCACATGAGGGCCCTTGTACGACCTTCCCTCTGTATTACAATACCTCGACATTGGGAATAAAAGAGACAAAAGTTTTCCAAACTCCTCGCTACGCTGGAGCCAGCTGAGAGGATCCAGCCAAATCAAGGCAAAGTGTTTACCGTGGGGAGCCACTCTGAAGTCATCCCATCTCATGGGGAGAATTATGTAGGTCACCAAAAAGTCTTTCACTGCTGCCCTGCTGGAGCAGCAGCAGCTCACAGAGCACAGAGCAGAGGGAAGGGAACAGCCAAAATCCCCACAACTCCAAATGCAGCCTCTTCAGTGGGACCGATTTAGCTCAGAGGAATCTCAGCTGAGCAGGTAAAAAAAGGGGCAGCAGCCTCAGTCCTGCGAGGCTGTGACTCAAGAGATGAAAAAGGACAGGGAATGCTATGTCAGGGCTGACTGCTCCCGGCCACACCTGCTCAGAAAGCAGACAAAAAGCAAACAAAAAGCAAACAAATCACTCGCCCATCCCCAGCACCAAACTCACCCATGGCACACGCTGTCACTGAGACACTCTGTGTGCCACGTGTCCCTCCATCCCCGATTTACCAGCTTTTCACATCGCTTATCTGCACTGCTCAGGTCACAGGAAAAGCTTTTATGACTTTTTATTTCCAACATCCTGTAAGTGTGTCCTGGTAACACTCTCAGGACTCAATCCTTAAACCCAGGAAGGCCACCCCCCAGGAGCCTGGATCACAGCTGAATGGATGAGCTGATTGCAAACTCAGTTCTCAGTGGGACAGACATCAGACCAGGCATCATCTCTGCCCTCGGGCACCCTGGAACAGCCCCTTTCCCCGGGCACAGCCGGGCTGTGCCCCTTCCCTCCCTCATTCCCTGATGGACTGAGAGCCCCACCCCGGCTCTCCAGCCTCACACCCCCACAGAGCCAGAGCAAACCCAGATATTCTCCAAATCCAACACAGAAAAGCAGCTTTCAGACACTGTCCAGTTATCGCCAGGACATGAACAAGCTCCTACAAACTCTTAGGAGGCTTCTACAAAAGCACCAGCAGGCCCAAGATCTTTACCCTGAGCTGTCCCAGCCTTCACCTTTCTACTGTCTCCTCTTAAAAGAACTTTCATTCTTCTCCGTATTCCGAGTAGCAACTAAGAAGAAAACACCTCTGCAAGCTCCCAGCCCGAGATCCAAAAAGACAAATGTCCCAGAGGAAGCAGCCAAGTAATTTTATGGACTGTTAGCAGCACAGAGAGCAACGCAGCACCCCACAACCCCTGCCTGCAGCATCCCAAGGCCGCTCATCAAACCTTTGCCAACGATCCCCATCCCCATTCTCTGCAGGTAACAGAGCTCAGGTAGATGTTGGGGTCACCGAGGAGGAGACCAGCTCCCCACAACGAAGGAAAACACTGAAATACCCCGAGCTGCACGGAGTCGCACCGAAATAACACAAGAGAAAGTTTAAGAACTATTTAGATTTCCATCAGCGCCCCCGGCGGCATCCCAACCCCCGGGCAGCATCCCGACCCCCGGGCAGCATCCCGACCCCGGGCAGCATCCCCACCCCCGGGCAGCATCCCAATACCCGGGCAGC
>VZTZ01009886.1:97577-108362 GCA_013400955.1 Drymodes brunneopygia | reverse complement strand
CATCCCATCCCATCCCATCCCATCCCATCCCATCCCATCCCATCCCATCCCATCCCGGTACCGCCCAGCCCGGCACCGTCGGTCTCATCCCCTCTCCACTACGGCCCGGTACCGTGTGGCATGGCCCGGTACCTCCCGGCTGTCTCGGTGCGTGTCCCATGCCCAATCCTGCTGCTCACCCTCTCTTTAAAAAGAAAGAGAGAAAGAAGAAAGAGAATCATTTCTGCTAGCTGGAAGAATTTCTTTAATAAATCTGTGAGGACATTATTTTTAATAGATGCGAACTAGGAGCACGTGAAGCTGTGAGTGGTGTGGAGAAGTTTTGTCTTTACAGTCTTTACATCTTTACAGTCTCAGTGCTTGCTGGGTGACTGTTGTAACTTAGCGCCCTGTGGCAAAAATTACCATGGCATTAAAATGAAATGCAGATGGCAATGTGCTGCTCTGCTTTCCACCTGTGCTGTGAGCCAGGCCATGGAAGCAGAGAGTGGGAATGACAGTGGAGGAAATGTCTGCTCCTTTGGAGGAGCAAACACAGCCACTGCCCCTGCAGAGAGAGTCTGGCTGTTTGTGGGGTCTGCACAAGTGGGACACCATAATTACATTTTGGGAACATCTCTGTGCTGGCTTTAGAGCCAGGCTCTCGTGTTGATCCTTTGTTTGCATGGCTCATGTCTCGTGACAAAAATGAGCAGGTGTTTGGGGGTAAATACTGTTAGATGGGGTTTCATGTTTCAGGAAAAATCTCCTGAGACTGTCTCAGCTAAGGTGGAATGTGACAGTTGTCCTCCTGAACAGGGTGACATGGAGGGGGCAATGCCAGGCAGAGGAGCCCCTCCCCTTCCCTCGGGAGCACCTGCAGCCCAGCTGGACACAAAGCCAGGTATCCCTTTGCAGCATCTCTCAAGCACAGCCCCTGCTTTTCTCCCTTTCTGGCCACTGTTAATCCAGCTGCAGGCACAATGCTATGAAATCTAATCCTATTTCTTTATCTTCTTCCTTTTTTGTGGTGGGGTCCAGGGAGCAAAGGGCAACCCAGCTCTGGCCATGCAGAGCCGACCTCCGAGCCCCCGAGTGGTCGTGGCAGCCAAAGATGGGGACAGGGAGCTGAGGAAGATGAGATCAGAAAAAGTTGGACCAAAATAGGAGAAGAAACAGAACTGGTCGTCTTGGATCCAGAACATGTGAGAAGTCCTCAAATCTGGTTGTTCTTTGCAGAGTTGGTGTTTGTGTTTCTCTGAAACGTGTGAGGTGAGGTGTGAGCAGTGGCTCAGCTGTTCAGCTGCACGTGTGAAAATCAGTTTTGCCAAAGTATTAACTGCTGGCTGTGTCAGTCAGTCCTGATCCCAGAGCTGCAAGTTCAGGAGTGAGCAACGCAGTGGGTAAATCCCTTCAGAAGAAGGGAAGTCCTTGCAGCAGAGTGAGTGGGTGGGTTCTCAGATGCAGCTCTTCTGGCACAGTTCTGCCTTTCAAATATCCTCCCTTTTTGGCATCAGCAAATACCCACTCTGTAACATCTCTCACTCTACAGTGAGTGTAGCTAAAATAAGAGCACAAGTGTCTGTGGCAGAAATAAGATGTTTTATTGGGTGGGGGAAGTAGCAGTGAGGCTTCTTCATAATCTGTTCACACAAGGATGTTAAAGTTTATTAATACTGCCCTTCTTTACAGCCTCTGATGACAAGATTCCAGACTGCCCTGAAGAATTACCTCACCAAGCAGATTGAACAAGTGAACCTGCACCTCCATGAACTGGTACACAGCCCCTCCTTTGCCTTCCCACAGCCCCTCCCGACCCAACTGCTGGGAGACAGCTCCTTCCCTCTTGTGTCTGCAGAGGGCATCAATGAAGACCAGCAAGGAGCAGAGAGAAGAGCTCGGGGTGATCCTTTATGGGGCCCAGCAGCAGCTGGGGCAGCTGGAGGTGGAACTGGAGAGGAGCCAGGAGCGCTGGGCCCAGGCAGCCACAGCACGGCAGCAGCTGGAGCAGGAGCTGCAGGGCCTCAGGGATGCTCACAAGGAAATAAGTCACAACACAGATGATGAACGCAAGAAAGGTGGCTGAGGCAGTCCTGGCAGTGCTTCCCAATTCTAGGGCTGTGTGGAGAAATTATTTGAATTTAAGTCAAGCACTGGGTTGAAAAATACAGCAAAATAATTCATCAGGAATGATGCGCTGGTTGAAAAGATTCACAAATACTCCTGGAATTCTGAGCTGGGAATCCAGGAATTGCTTGCCAGGATCTTTAGCTTTGATGTAAATAATTATGCTGGGGAGGGCTGGTTTGGCTGATGTGTGAGAGGTTTTGCTTTGGGAGCTTCTGTATTTCTTTCTCTTTTATCTCTGTTTGAAGGTGTACCCTACAGACAAACTTCTCTGTAACTATTCTGCCTCCTGTTCCCCCAGCTTCTGCAATGCAGACCCAGATTGAAAAGTTGGCCTTGGAGCTCTTCTACGTGCAGAACATGGACCAGGACCTGCACCACAGGCTTTCACTGATGAAGCAGTCAGCAAAGAGAGCTGAGGCAGAGAGGATCCAGGCTGAGGTGGAAAAGAAAAAACAGGTACCAAGTTAAACTGTCTTTGGAATAAATAAATGCAGGTGCCAGCAGTGAGTCTTGGAGGATGTGCTGCCTTGTCAGGAGGAAGGCTAGAGCAACTGAATCGTGGAAGATGAGTGGGGATATTTTTCTCAAATAATTGAACGAAACAATAAATCCAGAGGCTTTTCTGAAAAGGAGAAGAAGTCCTGCCTGCCCCCAGCCAGCAACACGCCCTGCCCAGAGGGTTTGCAGGCCTTGGGACTGTAAATCACTGTTACTCAAGGAAGGGGGATGTGGGGGAAGGAAGATATTTAATGAAGAAATATCATGTGTAGAGGTCTCGAGAATAATTCTGAACCAGAACGAGTTTCACAATGGAAAGTGAACTTGGGGAATGAGGGGAGCCGGTCGGTGCAGGAGCTCCCTCTGCTGCCTTCCAGGATACAATCCACGGGTACTGCCAGTGCAGAATTGCAGGCAAACTGCTGGAATACACTGGGTTTAGGAAGGTTTTAACAAAGGGTTTTCAAATACACATTATTAAGATTCCCTCTAGCTGGACAGGTGGCTTCCGTGCCAACAGGAGGGAATGAGGCTTCAGAGCTGACCTGTCAATTTACTGCTGCAACTGGAATAATAAACACTCAGCAAAGGTTTCATTCTCCTGCAAGTCATCCCCGCTGCAGTTGTGAGCCTTTTGTGCATGAATGGGAAAGTTTCAGTAGGACACAAATATAATCCAGTTGCCAGTTTTAATTCCTTTTTTAGCTGATACTATTCTTGTAGGATACAGTTGGTTTGGACTGAGATTGCACAACTCACCCTGGACTGTTTGGCTCTGGCTCTGTAGGACCTTTTTGTGGACCAGTTAACGAGGAGAGCCCACCAGCTCCAGGAACAAATTGCTCTGTTTGAAGCTCAGCTTGTGGCCCAGGCACAGGACACAAAAGTGACCCGGCAGGCAGTCAGTGAGGTAGGAGGGGACTTTTCCCTTGTGGTTAATATTTTCCTCTGGCAGGGCTGACCCCTTTGGCCCATGCTCACGTGGTGTGCACAATGTGGGACAGAGTTTCACAGTTTGTTCCTGTTTGGAAGAATGAGGACTTTTTTTTCTTTTCCTTTGTCCTTAAGAAGTGCCTGTAAATCACTTCCTCCTGCCCTTCTCAGCAGTTTTTTTTCTTGCAGACCTGTGCTCTGTGGGCTGCTGAGACAATGAACCAACCACGGAGTTGGAGCTGATCCTGCTCAGCACATTATGAACAAGAAAAGAAAAAAAATTGTATTGTAACCATGAATTTGTTTTTTCAGCACAGTGTAGATTCATCCTGTCTGCCATCTCTCTGTTCCCCAGGCTGCTCTGGAGGTCCAGGCTATTAACATGGAGAAAAAGAGGCTGATGGAGCACTGGAACACCAGCTTGGCTGGAATGAAGCAGAGGGATGAGGCCTATGTTGTCACTCAAGAGCTGCTGAGGTAGGGTCTGACACCAGGCCCTGAGGACACCTCAGATTTGGGCAGGAGGGATTCCAGAAGGTGATTCCAGTGTCTCTCCTGTGTGGGCAGGGTGTGTCAGGCAGAACAGGTTTCTGCTCTGAAGTACATAATAAATTTAAAGGATAAGAAGCACAGTTCTTTGTTGGTGTTTTCTTTATCCTAACCACATCTCTCCCTCGGAATGTGGGGGGTTCTTGAAGCTGTTTAGAGTTTTTATAATCATATTTTATTCCTTTAAAAGAGTTCCCTCACCTTTGCAACATCTCTCACTCCAAAGAGCTGGGTGTCAGGCAGGGTTTATCTCTCATTATCAGGGTTTTGTGAGGCCTTTGGAAATGTTCAGGAAAACCTCCCAGTTGTTGCCAGAGGAAGTGTTTATTTGCTCATGAGCCTTAAAGCTTGACTGATTCTTTGAGAACAAACAATCTGCTTTTATATGGTGACATCCTGGTAGGAATGGGGGCTGGGAGAGTAATGAAAGAAGGAATCAATTTTCCTTCACACATTTACTTTTAAATCTTAATGTCTCCATCCATCTCCTGCTGACTCTGCACTGAGCAGCTGAGCCCTCCCAAAGATCTTCCTTCTTGGGCAGTTGTTGCTGCAATAATGTGTTTGAGAAGAGGAATGTGTGGGTGGCTGCTCAGCACCAATCCCTGTGATGATTTGCCATCCTCTTTGCCCCTCCAGCAACTACAAACGTGACCTCAAGTCCCTGGAAGGGGACATCCATGGCTGTGAGAAGTCCATCAGGAAGGAGGAGGAGAAGAATGAGCAGCTTGTCAGGCTCCTGAACCGGTCCCAGAACGATGCCAGTGTGACAAGAAAACTGATTGCCCAGAGCCTGCTGGAGCAGGAGGCACTGCAGGTTCAGACTGGGACCTACACTCGTGTCCTCCAGGAGACAGAGGAGGCCCTCAGCAGGACCAAGATGGTGAGGAGAGTCCATGGAAGAAGAATCCTTTTGAAAACTTGAATTGAATACCCTTCCTCAAACAGTTGTAGTGATCTTGTCTCCCAACCTTTTAGGACCAGGCTGCTCACTTGAATGAGCTGCTGTCCATCAGGAAGGGGACAGAGAAGGGAACTTATGCCAAAGAGCAGCTAGAGAGTGAAATCATGGCAAAGCTTCAGAACCAGATGATATCCAGCAAAGCTGCCAAGCACTTCTCCCAGCTGGCTGAAAAGCTTCGGAACAGAAAAAGCAACCTGGTATGGCATCCCCTCCTTGGGAGGGCAGGGATGGAGCCACTGGGGCAGTGGGTGGGTCCCCAGCAGGGTTTGTCAGTGGCTTTGTTCTGGTTTCAGGTTTGCATTGAAGCTCTGCTGAGTTTGCCTCTCCAATCTGGTTCTCCCTGTGATCTTATTGCAGGATTCTGGTGTATGTGAGAGAGCTTGGCCAGAAAGGCCTGACACAAAACACACTGTTCTTTACTTTAAAAATGAAGCAAAATGATGAATCCTGGGAGTATTTACTATAAAGTATTAGCATTTCTTATGTATTGAAGAAGAACAATGGACGTGGTACTTCTGTATTTTAATTTTAACTAATTTTTATTTCTATAATTCATCATGGAATGGGATGCAGGCAGCTCTCAGTTCTGAGGAACATCCAAGGAACAGTCCAGCCTGACCCATAGCTCTTTAATCCATGATAAGTTGCTCTCTCTGGGAGTGTCTAACTGGATCACTTAGAAATATTAGAAAACTCAGGCCAGCACTTCTCACGCCGAGTGCTGTGCTGGTTGTCAGGTGAGGGGTGTGTGTGCCAGGTGTGGTGCTCAAGGGACAATACAGTCACATCCTGGTACTGCTGGCAGTGACTGGAGACAGCTGGGCAGGGGCTCACTGCAGAAGGGATGAATGAGGTCTCTTACAGGTTTTTGGAATGTTTGGGCTCCTTAATGCCTTTCAACAGCTGTATGGCAGAGGTAGATATTGTATTACCTGTCAGTTGATGGAGAAGCAAAGGTACACAGAGGGTGGGGAGCTGATGGCTGGTAGTACAGACTTGGAAGGAGAATCTCAATTCCCTGACTCCTGTGCTGGGACAAGTGGCATTACAACTCAGCAAGGGGCTGTTGGGGACTGTGATGTGTTTTCTCTTTTGATATTCCCAGGAGCTGCACTTTTACAAGGTTGAGAACGACGTGGCCCAGATTATTCTGCATGCAACTAATACCAGCTGCAGGCTGACAGTTCATGAAAAAACACTCTGTGAGGTGGAAAAGGAAATAAAAAATATGAATGGACTGATCGCCGGCCAGGAAAATGAGATTGCAAAGTCCAGGCTCCTGGCTGAGAAGAAGGGAGGGATCATCTGCCTGTACAACAAGAAGCTGGAGATGCTTCTTGCTCAGCAGGGAGTAGGTTCTTCTGTGATTCAGTCCCAATTTTGATTTTATGTGGTGACCATCGGGGTGCCCCTGATCAATGTAACTGTGTTAAGTGTTGGGTGGTTCAAACTTTCAGGCATCAGCACTGTGATTTAAAAGCTGCATTGGTTAATGCAGGTGTTTATGTTTATCAGACAGTTCATAATGCAGTGAAGGGAATTGTGAAATGAGGGTGTGCCTGGCACAGATCCCTGCAGGGACTTGTCTGCACATGATGAAAATGTCAAATGGCATCAGTGAGTAAACAGGATCTCACTTAGGAGGGCAGAGTGGGGCAGGCAGAGATTTCAGTCCTTTGATGGTTGGCCCTACTGGGATGATTCCCAGATCTGTCCCTGGCAGTGTAAGACCTTATGGATACCCACGGGGAAATGAGTCCTATGGCACATCCTCTGCAAACTTTGAGATGTCCAGATGCTGTGAACAACTCCAGCAGCTTCTGCCTGATTTATCCCAGACTTTGCCCTTGTACAGGGGCAAGAACTGGGACCACTGGAAATTGAGATCAACCAGCTGAACAAGCAGATAGAAGAATGCAGCTCTGAGGAGATGGCATTGCAGAAGTACTGGCTCAATGAGCAGAAGGAGCTGGTCAAGCTGACACGGGAGCGGGAGGAACAAATAAACTCCCTGGACTCGTTACAGAAACAGATCATCATCATGCAGCAGAGGAAACTGCGTGTGGAAAGTACCTCACTTCCTGACCCTTCCTTAAATGTTCATCTGTGAAGGGAGGGAAAAGGGGGTGGAGGGTTACAGAGGGGAAAAGCTGGACCTGCCCCAAAGAGCGCTCCTAGCTGTGTGTGAGCAGGAATACCAACAGCCCAGGCACTCCTGCTGATTGCACGTTGTTATTCCTATGAGGATTGATCCCACTGTCCTGAAAGTCTGACCCTAAGTGACAGTGTCACCCATTACACTTGTTAAATAAAGTTTGCAAGTGGTGGGTACGTAAATGTCCCCAGCAATGACAGCACTTTCCTTGGCCAAACCCAACTTCTTTTTCCACGGGAGTCTCCTTTTGGTTTTTGAGCTTGTGGAAAAACATTTTGGCCTGAGACGTGGGACATGGGTGGCTCTGCCTGAGGCATTGCCAGCTCTGATAGCAGTTTGTCACACCTTGTCTGTGTTCAACCCACTACTCAGGGGAATTCTAAGACTTCTTTCTGTTCACCCACAGATGAAATTCAGCAGGAAATAAAAGAACAGAAGGACGTGGAACGGCACATGAAGAACATGTCAAATGACTTGGTAAAGTTGAACATGTTGATCAACAAGAACAACAGCAGCGTCGAGGAGCTGCAAAATGGCAGAATTGTCACAGAGAATGAGTTTGTGCAGTCTCTCAAGGTACTGAGGCACCTGGCACCTCGTTCCCAGGTCTCAGCCTCCCGTGCAGGTCAGAGGCAAACAATGATCCTGGAAAACCCTCTCAGTCTGACAATATTGTATTGTTCTGTTCTTCCCAAATCTAGGCAGCAGAAAAAGAATCCGTGGAGATGCAGGAGAGGCACAGTCAACTGATTGAGGAGAAGGAAAGGCTCCTCAACAGCCTGGTAGAAGCAGAGTAGGTACCAAAGTGCCACAGTCCTGTGTGTCTGTGTCCATATTCCTGCTCTCCTCCAGTCACCAAAACTGGCACCAGCAAATGTCATGGCTTCTAGCCTTCCTGGAAAAGGGGATAGGACTTTAATGAGTGTTTGAAACACAGAAACTGAAAGGTGTTTCAGCAGTCTCTGGAAGCAGCAGGAGCTGGGAGGATGTTGGCTTTAACAGTTCCAGCACGTGTGAGCTGGCCAAGATCCATGTGGAAAGGCTCTGCCAGTAACTGGCAGTGAGTGTGCTGCACTGGGCAGGTAACAGGGTCTGGCTTCCTCTTTCCCTTCCCCTTTCTTCTCCAAAGGCATCAGATCCTGCTGTGGGAGAAAAAGTTCCAGCTGGCAAAAGAGATGCGGGAAGCAACAGATTCTCTGTTTGAACAAGGCGAGATCCATGACATGAAAACAGAGATTCGGAGGATGCAAGTAAGGCACTGGGGAAGGGGGCTGAGGAGGGGAAGCCACCCAATCTGCTCAGCCTTGGGGTGGCTGAAACACGAGGCAGGGGATGAGAAACAGGCTGGAGAAGTGGCATCCGTGGGATCCAGGGCAGGACTAAACCCCCTGCAGCTCGACTGAACCGAACACATCCAGCCCACGCATCCCACATTCCCAGTGCCAGCCTCAGCAGGATCTGGATACTCCCAAGAAATCTGTTTAAATTGCAGCATGTCTGCCACCTGATTCTGTGACCCTGGTTTACAAGCAATGTTGATTACTAAATATTGCATCACATTAATCACTGGTTTAGGGAAGTGTTCCCTCTCCTGGCAGAGCAGCTCATCCTTTTCATTCTCAGGATGCCTCTGCTTTTCTGCCTCTGCTCTTGCTAATGAGGTTCAGGCTAACATTTTGAATATCAGTGTAGACAAGTGGATAATCCAGGCCTCTGCCTTCCAGATCCACACGCAGCAAACCAGGTTTGAATTTGGACCAAATCTGGCTTGCAGGCATTAGTGTCACATCTATCTGGTTTGTGCTGGTGGGATGTGCCACCCACACAGCTTCCCTTGGTGCTATTGGTAAACATTTGGTATTTTGAGGCTGGTTTGTGTCTTGGCCAACGGCAGGTCTGCTATGGGCAGCTGCTGAAGCAGCAGGAGGTGCTGATTCGGGCCATGGAGATGAATGTTTCTCACAGAGAGACTATAACAAACTGGGCAGAGGCTCAGAGCAAAGCAGAGAAGAAACACGGCACCAAGAAGGACTTCCAAAACAAGAAACAGGAGCTGAAAAAGAAGATCATGGAAACCCGGGAGGTGAGCAAGGAAAGTGGGGCTGCAGGAGCTCCCACAGCTGGGCTTGGCCTTGTGGTGAGCAGCAGTGAGCACAGGAGTGTCCGTGCACAGACCCTGCACAGGGGCAGCCCTTGGAAATAATTCGTTGAAAATCCCCCAAAACCGAGTTCTGGGAGGACAGTCAGGAATGCAGCTGAATTAAAGAACTGAAATCTGCCATTTCCTTCTCTTCCATTTACTAGAACATTTATGAATGCAACCAAACCATGCAGGAGCTGGAGGAAACCCATGAGTCCCTCACTGACAGCTTTTCGGGGAAGAAGCAGGAATTGAGCCAGCTCCAGGCTGAGACCGACAGCCTCAGCTTGGACATGGAATGTCTTCAGAATGAGAAACGATGGGTGAGCACATCCCATCCCTTCCAGCATGTGAGCCAGACAGGGCCTGCTGCTTCTTCTGCTGCCAGCTCTGTCTCAGCACCATCCTGAGCTGGGTGTGCTCAGTGGGGCATTTTAACAAAACATTCACTGAGCACATTTTGGGGGCTCACCAAGAGCCAACTTGACGTATTTAAACCCTGTCCTGGCAAGGGTTGCCTTATGTATGTGGGGATTCCTCTGCTTTATGGAATTCTGTGACATCTGTGCCCCTCCAACACCTGGGCTGGGAGTGCTGTTTGGCTGTTATGATGGTGAACTCACAGCACTGTCCTTCCCTTGTCCAATGTGATGCTCACGGCACCTGACCCGAGTCCCGCCCATGCTTTTCCTGCTGTCACAGCCCCCTTCCCTTTCTGCTTTTCTCAGAACCTGTTGGAGCTTGTGGCCCACCAGGCACACCAGAAGCAGCTGCAGGCGCTGAGGGAAGGGAAGTACAAGGCCGTGTGCCGAAATGAACAGGCCTGCACGAACCAGCAGGAGAAACTGCAGGGTCGGCTGGAGACCATTAACAACATCGTGCAGCAGATCCAGGAGGAACAGCCCCAGCACGAAAGGGCTCTGCAGTGGCTCAGGCACTCCTTGGGATCCAGGCTCAGGGTTGAGAAAGCCTGACAGAAACATAGAAAATACATGTAATATCTTTTTATTCTTCCACAGGCTCCAGGCTTTGTAAATAAATAAATACAGAAAAATAAGCAGGTGTAGGGTCTAATATTTACTTTGTCGGGTACAACGTTTATTTAAGACGTACCATTGTAATTCTTTCCGTACATTTCTGTTTACGTTTCACTTTCGCTGCCCCAAGTCACTCCTGGGCCCCGCCTCCAGCCCCGCCCCGGGGGCCGATGTGACCCCGATTTCCCGGGGCCGGGGGCGGCGCGGTCCCGTTCTCGCCCCGGCTCTTGCTCAAGCCCNCGGGGCTGCTGCTACATCCCCGGGCCCGGCCCCCGCTCCGGCCCCGGCCCACCCTGGTGCTTCTTCCCCCGCGGCTACCGCAGCTACCGCGCCGAGAACCTGACGGCCACCGAAAGCGGCTTCTCGGCCCGGCTGCGCCGCGGGGCCGCCGCCCTCCTGC
>VZTZ01009886.1:31974-79109 GCA_013400955.1 Drymodes brunneopygia | reverse complement strand
GTCCCGGACCCGCTTCCGTAACAGCCCCGGCCATGGCCCAGTCCCGGACCCGCTCCCCACCCATCCCCGGCCATGGCCCGGTCCCGGACCCGCTCCCCACCCATCCCCGGCCATGGCCCAGTCCCGGACCCGCTCCCGGCTCAGGTCCGGCCACGGCCCAGCTCCAGGACCCGCTCCCGGCCCAGCCCCAGTCTCTGCCGGCCCCGGCGGGGGAGCAAGGCTCCCGGCCCCGGCGGAGCAGCCCCAGGCAGGGCTCGGGGAAGGGGAGCCTGGCCTTCATGGGAGCTCGGGGCCTGAGCGTGGGGGAGCGGCTGTGGGGGGTTATTTGTCTGTCTAGCGCTTGGTTCCCCCCACGCTCCCAGCCCGGCTCTCCGGTGTCACAGGCCGCTTCCTGACAGTAAAACGCGGCCGGGCGGAAGAGGACGTGACACGGCTCTGTTGCCTCACGCTGTGTCGGAGAGGGCAGGGGGCTGCACAGGGAGAGTGGTGGCATTGCTGGTGAGAGCTGAGCAGGGAGCAGCAAAACAGCTCCTGTGTGTTCATGTCGTGACTCGGGCTAGGCCAGAGTTTGTTGTTCCCAGGAGCTGGTTCAGAGCTGTGTTTGGGTTCAGGATGAGCCTCCTGTTGATTAGAGCCTGATGGCTCAGCAGTGCTTACACTAAGCCAAGGACTTGCCAGGCTGCCTGGGCAGTGAGGAGCTGGGAGGGGGCAGAGCCAGGAGAGCTGGCCCAGTGTCCAGAGGGATGTTCCAGGGCACAGGGCACTGTGCTGAATGAAACACTGGGGGGATTTGGCCGGGGGTGAGGGCCACAGCTCAGGGTCTGGCTGGGCATTGGTCAGTGGGTGGTGAGCAACTGCCCAGTGCATCATTTGCTTTGGATATTCTCTCATCATTACCTCCTTTCCTTTCGNGGAGCGTGGGGGAGCGGCTGTGGGTGTTTATTTGTCTGTCTAGCGCTTGGTTCCCCCCACGCTCCCAGCCCGGCTCTCCGGTGTCACAGGCCGCTTCCTGACAGTAAAACGCGGCCGGGCGGAAGAGGACGTGACACGGCTCTGTTGCCTCACGCTGTGTCGGAGAGGGCAGGGGGCTGCACAGGGAGAGTGGTGGCATTGCTGGTGAGAGCTGAGCAGGGAGCAGCAAAACAGCTCCTGTGTGTTCATGTCGTGACTCGGGCTGGGCCAGAGTTTGTTGTTCCCAGGAGCTGGTTCAGAGCTGTGTTTGGGTTCAGGATGAGCCTCCTGTTGATTAGAGCCTGATGGCTCAGCAGTGCTTACGCTAAGCCAAGGACTTGCCAGGCTGCCTGGGCAGTGAGGAGCTGGGAGGGGGCAGAGCCAGGAGAGCTGGCCCAGTGTCCAGAGGGATGTTCCAGGGCACAGGGCACTGTGCTGAATGAAACACTGGGGGGATTTGGCCGGGGGTGAGGGCCACAGCTCAGGGTCTGGCTGGGCATTGGTCAGTGGGTGGTGAGCAACTGCCCAGTGCATCATTTGCTTTGGATATTCTCTCATCATTACCTCCTTTCCTTTCGTTTTCTGTCCCTTCCAACCCAAACCATCCTGCGGCCCCTCTCAGAGGCGAGTTTCCAGTTTAACAATTAATTTCCCTCCATTGCAGAGAGAAGAGAGGTGCAGGTCCCTGCAGTCCCTGATGCAGGAGCAGAGGTGAAGGGAGAAGGTGCTGCTGGGCCTTCTTCCACCACTGAAACAGAGGAGACAGAGGGCGAGTTGCTGATGGACAGAGCAAGAGCTCTGACCAACACCTCAGACACCACAGCTGACACTGCAGGTGGACCTTCCTGCTCTGCAGAGCCATGGGAGGAGGAAGAGGGATCCTTACTGCAGGAGGGTGTCACAGCTCCTGGGGACAGTGCAGAGCCCTCGGCTCAGCGCGGGGCTGGCGACTCCACTGAGGTGGCTCCTGCACTGAGGAAGGTGAGGATCCTGCTGGGTGCAGGGGAGCAGCTGTGCCTTGCTGCTCTCGTGTGTGAAGTGAGGAGGCTGGGCTGCATCCCCCACATCCCCGTGGCCACATCGGGGAGCTGCTGCCTGGCTTCCTCCATGTGAAGCTCGCTGTGTTTGCTGACACTATGCCAGGGGGAAACCACAAATTACACAAGTCGGTTTAGACACTGCAGCCCTGCTCTGTGCTCCTGCTGAGCAAGCCTTGAATATTAAACATACACAATTCTCAAGAGTTACTTGCATTTCACTGGCTGGTCTTGTCCCTCCTCTTCCTGGTCGTTCTCCATTAGCCCCGTGTAGCAGGAAGATGTCCGTACTTGCTGCAATGGAGGAGGTGACAAAGAGTTTCTCTTTGACAATGAATAAACAGACATTGTGGTCTTTGTTTTCCTTTTTTTAATAGAAAAGAAAGAAGAGTAAAACAAAGAAACATGCATCCATCTTTGGGGAACTGGACTCTCTGCCTCCTCAAAGCACAGTACCAGCTCAAACCACAGAGGTGCCTGGCATGGGTGTTGTTCCTCAAGAAATCCAACCCCCCGGCAGTGCAGGAGCTGATGGACTCACTGACACCAGTGGAAATGCACCTGAAGGCAGCAGGGACTTGGCACACCTCGGGAAGGAAGCTGGCAGCCTGGCAGCAGGGAGGCTGAGCCCTGCAGAGCAGAGTGGTGCAGCGAGTGGGACTGCCCCAGCTCCCAGTGCTGCAGCCCTGGGGGACAAGGTGGGGAGTGGAGCTGCCATGGAGCACGGAGGAACAGCCAAGGGTCATGTGGAGCAGGGCAGCCATGCCCCTGGCCAGCTGCCAGCAGCCCCAGCAGATTCCCTGGAGCAGGGCAGCCGTGCCCCGGGCCAGCTGCCAGCAGCCCCAGCAGATTCCCTGGAGCAGGGCAGCCGTGCCCCTGGCCAGCTGCCAGCAGCCCCAGCAGATTCCCTGGAGCAGGACAGCCGTGCCCCGGGCCAGCTGCCAGCAGCCCCAGCAGATTCCCAGACCCGGGGCAGCAGCAGGGAGCTGCTGGCAGCAGGGCAGGAAGCGAGTCCTTCCAGGCTGCCCCCAGCCGAGGGAGCCCACCGAGGAGAACCTGAGACCAAAACCTGCCCTGGGGCCCAGAGCCCACAGGCTGACAACAAGGCCAGGCAGAAAGGGAACAGTTCCACTGGCAAGGTGAGTGTGAGGGAACTCTACTGAGTGTTCCAATGGGCTGGGCTTCCCTTTGCCACTGGGACTTGCTGTCAGTGAGGCTGAGGAGCACCAGCCCAGGGATGCAGGGTGGAATTGGAGAGGACTATGGGGAGGTTTTTATTTGAGTTCTGCTCTCTTGGGTGTCAGTTCTAGCCCAGCTCTCACTAAGGGGTGGCTCAGTTATGCCCAGGACTGGGAGGTGTCTCTTCTCCAGCCAGCCCTGCTCTCCAGAGAGCTCTGGGATCCCCTTGGATGAGGGGGTTTCATGCTCTGCTCGTACACAGGCCTGCTAAGCTGGAAGTTGCTGTGGGTTCTCTTTCACTTTCTTTATACCCCATCCTTTGGGACTTGGGGCTTGCTGACCTGACTGCTTGGCACTGTGTTTGGGTTGGATTCCTCTTCCATCATGGGCTGTTTTCCTTAACCAGCAGTAAGGAATCGGTATTTCCAGGAGAATGAAGCTGGTGCTGCACCAGGAGGAGATGTGCTTCCAGGGTCTCCTGTTTCATTGGGCATTGTTTGTCTCCCTGTTGCAGAATGCAAACACAAAAGAGAAAAATCAGATCCCAAGTGAGAAAATGCCTAAGGTAAGTGAGAAGACAAGTCCAAGCAAAGGAGCTGAGGCTGTCAAAAAGGAGGGAACTGTGGCTCCAGCAGAGTGTCCCAAGAACAAAAAGGAACAAAAGAATCAGAAAGCTGTGGAAAAGATTAAAGAAAGGTGAGAACAGCCCTGTTGCTCCCCAGCATTCCGCACTAGCAGGAGTTGCTGTGGGGAGGACTCCAGGCTGAGGTGGGGATTGAGATGCTGGGGTTGGGTCAGTGTGAACCTTGGGCATGTGACGATGGATTTGTTGGAAACTGAGGTGGTTGTGCATGACCTATGCAGTGCTGAATGGGAGCTGCAGCACAGGTGATGTCCTGGGTGATGTGGTACTCGTGATACTTGAACCTGCTTGAGCATCTGATGGATGAAAAAGGGATTTCCCTCTTATTTCCTGCTCTTATGAGCAACACGCGCTTCACACACGTAACTCTTCAGGTGAATTGTGTGGAGAGCTGTTCTGATGTTTTGCTTCACGTGTGTGAGCTGGAAGGGGTTGAATGTGTAGCCATTCCAGGTGACTGTGCTGGGCCAGAGCATCTCCTGCTTCCTTTAGGAGCCCATTTTTCCTTTTTGCACTGGGCTTTGCCCTAGGCCTGCTCAAACATCAGTCTGAGGGAACTGCTGCCAGAGTTTGAGTCTTGCAGCCAGTCAGCTGGTAGCTCAAGTCTGATTTGAGGTCTACAGTGGTTTTGTGCAATTAAAAAACCCCAACAGCATCCTTTCTGTTTCCCTTCCAATTCCTTCCTGCAGTTCTGTGAGCCGCAATGGGGGAGTCACAGTCTATTTCCATGCAATACTATCCAAAGACTTCAAACTCAACCCTGATACCCATAAAGTGTTCATCAGGGCTCAGGACATTCCTCCCTATGCCAACTGGAAGGACAACATCTGTGAGCTGAACTGCACCCGGTGAGTGTTCCCTGCCTGAGAACGGGGGCTCTGTGGGGCCTCAGTCCCTGTGCAAGGTGTGGCTCTGGGGGTTCAGCAGGAAAAACTATTCTGAAATGTTCTTGTGAAGGAATAGTCACCATTCCTATTAGAAATGGAGCAATGCATGGAAAGGGAGGTCTGTGGATCAGTTAACATGTCCTTTGCCTGCCTTTGCTGTGTTTGTGTTTCCAAGGGATCTGGGAGAACATGGATACCTCATTGAAGGTGCTGTAACTCTCACCAAAGACATCCTGGAAAAGTACATTCCTTACAAGTACTGGGTGACCTGTGGGAAGGGGGAGTATGAGTTCATCTACAAGAATTCAGTATCCAATGATCACGTGAATCGCTGCTTATTGATAAAGAAGTCCTTGCTCAACAATGGAGGTGAGCTCTGCTGGCTGGACCTGCCCCTTGGGGTGGTCCCTGCTGTCCTGTGGCCCAGCATTCCTGCCAGACAGCACTGCCTGAAGCTGGGGGCTCGCTGGGCTGCTGGGGGGATTGCTGTGGCAGCTGGAGGAGTGAAGGCAGCTGATCCCAGTGGTTTCTCCTGTGCTGTCCCTGTGTTGCTGCTGCAGAGTGGCACCAGTACGATGACATCGTGTGTGCAAAGCCTTCCAGGCTGAAAAACTTTTGGCAGACGTTTGCTGGTGATAAATACAAGGAAGTGGTGGAAGGGAAGAAAATAGCTGCCAATATCATGTTGGAAAGTGTCTTCAGTGTTCTTGGAGAATGGAGTCCTGACAACCTGAGGAACTTCTTCTGCCAGCTGAGACAGTTCCATTCTGTTGCAGTAGCCCAGAGGGTGTTTGATGGCAGGCCCATGCCATGGTTGGACTTAAACTTTGGCACAGACCAGGTAATCCCTTCTCTTTCACAGAGACACAAAACATTCCATTACTGAACCCAAACTGCAATTTAGCTGTTGACCTTGCTGGGTTAATTTTGCTTTTCCAGTCAGAGTTCAGGTACAGGAGCAGTGGGGATCCTCCTGGGGTGACTGCCACCGACTGCCTTGGGGGCCTCAGTCAACCTGTGCACCTGGGTGTGGTTCTGACACCCCACGTGGGTCAGCAGCACATCTGGGACGTGGTGGCTTCGTACTTGAGTGGGTTTTGTGTCTGGATGTTGGTTTTCTAAGCCTGGCCCTTAAGTTTTGCTGCCAGTTGTTCTGTCACCAACTTCTCTGCACTCATCTCCTGCTCCAAACCTGCCTGCTTTCTGGGAGAAGCTCCTGATCCTGTTCTAAGCAGTGATGCCAGCAGGGCTTCTGGAATCCAAAATTTCTTGACATAACTAGGAGATGTGGCAGAAATGCCACATTGTCTTTTTTGGTTCTCAGGGCTGCTCCCTTCTGTCCTGTGACCTCACTGGAACTGAGAGATGACATTGGCTTCAGAAGAGAAAGACTAATGTTGTGGTCGATTTATTTCTTCCCTTCTTTTTTCCCAGGTGAATGATTTGCTGCTGAAATACATGAAGAAAATAGCTCTTCCTTTCTTTGCACCAGAAGCACCTCCAGAGGACAGAGTCATCCAGAGCAAACTGGCTCTGGGGCTCACCATGCTCATGGTAGTTGAGGACCGTTCACTTCCAGCACTTAAAGGTGACCTGGCTGACCTGTGCAGCCTCCTGTGCTTGGATCAGGTGTCACAACAAGATGTGCAGAATGAGATCCATCACATCAAACAGGCTTTTGCAGGACTTACCAAGTAAGTGCTCCATTCGAACTGACTGGGCTGGTTTTGCTCAAGTGTAGCACCCTTTGATAAAAAAGCAGGAATCCATCTCTCTACTACCAGAGAAATGTTGTGCTGTTGGACATGAAAGAAACACGCAGATTTTTTAGTTGTAAGTTAGGGCTACTCAGGCAGGACCAAAAAAGGGCCTGCCTTTTTTTATTTTCTTATATTTATATATTTTTAAAGACAATTATGGATTGGTTAATGAGGTTACTACTTTTACAGTTTAACAGGATAGTGATATAGTCTATTATCTTTCTCCACTTTAGGAGAAAGGAATGAAAATCATTTAGAAGTTTAAAACAATTTAGGCTGGTCACAAAAACAAGGACTATATTTATAGAAAATGCAAAAGAACTTTTACTACAGAAGTAAAAACACAGAACACTGTGAAAATCAGGGCGACAGAGAACCACAGAAAAAGTTACATTTGGAGGTATCTTTGGAGGTCTCAGTTCCAGCCTCCTGCTTGAGGCAGGACTGACATCCAGGCAAGGTTGCAGTGCAGTTCTGAAAAACTCCAGGCAGTTTTGCCCAGCCTCTCTGGAGCCCTCTCACAGTCACACAACTTCATTATTTTTCTTTTGTGCAAACAGATTTACCTTACTGCAGCTTGCCAGAGCCATAGATTGAGTTAAAACTGTTGTTTTTTTCTTTATGTATAATCTTATTTGTTATCCTTTTCTGTCAAACAGTTTCTGGCTTCTTGCCTGTTTGCTACTCATGCTCACAAACTCCAGTGATCAGGATCATTGTGTATTTACTCCTTCAACTTTAAATTCCACATTTGGATTCTTTTGTCTACCCTGCATCATTTCACACTTTTTGGTTGGTTTTCCCCTGGAGTGCCTGTTCACCAGGCTGCTCTGACTGCTCACCTGGCACTGAGTTTGGAGTTCTTCACTGGCACAGCTGCAGCCAATCCATTTCCTTCTGGAGTCTCTTGCAGGATTTCAGTCCAGCCAAGAAGGCTCAGAATTGTCCCTGGAACAAGCTCTGTGTGGGTGCCACAGGGTTGGGGGGGCTCATGGGGAGGCTGGAGATAAAGGATTGGGTCTTCCCAGTGCTCCAGCTGTGGGGTCTGTGCAGAGACATCCCTGACCATTGCAGCTCTGAAACCTGGGCAGTTACACTCTGCAGGGAAGAGTAGATGGAGCTAAAATAATGATCAGAGGTTAAATGAAGGTTAGTAGGGAGATTGAGATGTAGCCTCCC
Organism: Drymodes brunneopygia; assembly: GCA_013400955.1. Taxonomy (NCBI): domain Eukaryota; kingdom Metazoa; phylum Chordata; class Aves; order Passeriformes; family Petroicidae; genus Drymodes; species Drymodes brunneopygia. The sequence goes on along the minus strand of VZTZ01009886.1, from coordinate 71,473 downwards.
CCACCCCTAGGGCATTCTCAAGGCCTGGATAAAGCTGTTCTTTCACTCAGTGTGTTTGTTTTGGTTTTTCTTTATTTAGCTTGAAGGTCGACCTGACAAACTTGTGCCAGAGGTGCATTGAATGTGACGTAGACCAGTGGGTGTGGATCCTTCCCCTTCTGCATTCCTTTGCTGCTCCCCTGCAGCAGGAGCATGAGCTGCTGGAGGAGGATGTCTGGGCAGGGCTGGAAGGGCTTCCATTTGCTGAAACCAGGAGGAAGAGAGATGTGTGAGTTTTCCAGAGCTCCCAGTTCTACCCAGTGCCCTGCTGCTGCAACTGGGGGTGATCACCTTACTTCATCTCTCTTTTTGGTTTTTTCCTCCCACATCTTCAAAAAGCACACTGAGGGAGGATGTTTGGGGTGTTTGGGCATAGCCACACTGGTGGCTCAGAGGTCACTGAGTGCAGCCCAGCTGGGCACTGTGTCACCCCTCAAACACAAACCCCCTGGTTTTGCCAGCCAGGGAGCAGGTGGGAGCTAAAGCTGCTGGTGTTGTGTAGAGTCTGAGCAAGACCTAGGATTTCTTTTCCCTGAGTGCTTGTGCTCAGTGGTTTGGCTCTGCTTTGCCATCCCTGGGCCCTGGGGACTCCCACTGATCCTCAGCTGCAGTGAAAAAAGCACAGGAATGAGGAGGGTATTCCCCCATGGGCTGCAAGCCCATGGCCTTTTGTTCCTTGGAATCCTGAGGGTTTTGTTTTGTCTCCCCTCCAGAGCGACCCTGCTGGAACAAATGAGAGAAAAGAAGTACTTGATGGAATTTGATGTGACTCTGGTCAAATCCTGGCTCTGTGTGCTGCCCCTGGGTGGCCTGGCTGAGTTCATAAGAGACTTCTCCAGTGACTTGTTAGTTACTCTTCAAGGTGTTTCTTACAGATTGGAGAACGTTGACCTCTCACGGAGTAACGCTGAGGTTTGTCCTCTGGCAGCTTCACCCAGCTCTGGGATGAAGGCTCAAACTGGGCTCCTGGCTGTCTTTTGGCAGCACTCACCATCACTGAGGGGATTTGGGCTGGCACAAAGGTCACAGCACAAAGAGCTTCAGACTGAGCTAAAAGCTAAAATAGTTGCTCTAAGATCAGAGATTCCTCAGGGGGAGGTTTGGGGGGATATCTGCAGCAAAAAGTGGTGTTGGCATTGATGAGAGGAGGGTGTTCTTAGCTGGATTTGCTCCTGGTTAGTGTTTTAATCCTGACCTCCTCTGAAACTGTTTTTTCACACAGGAGGGTTGGGCGAGGGGCTGCTGGTTTGGGAGATTTTCCTGTAGTTGTGAAAACTCTTGTATTGGTGTGAGGACAGCAGGAGTAGGACCTTGCAACTAATAATAGATTTTAAACCCCCAGACTGTATGAAGTACAGGTTGGGTTTGTACCTATAACAGCTCCCCAGGTACTGGCTCTGACATCCAGTAAATAAGTTCTGCAGTTTTACAGTGTATTTATAAAAGTGTTAGAGAAGACATGAAAGAGAAGACATGAGTTCCCTCTTCCTCAGCTAATCAGAAACCAGTCTGTAAAATTTCTTCCACAGTTTCATATTTTTGTCTTTCCACTCTCAGGTGGTTGAGAAGCTTCTGAACACAGTGCTATGGGCCTTGGATGAGCCCCCTGCCAGGTAAGTGCAGTGCACCTTTGGGAGAGCATTGTCTGCATCTGCACCAGGGCTGGGGTTGTGCTTGTGCACTTTGAAATCTCTGTGAAGAAAAGAATCCTGGGGTTCTATCCCGTTTTTTAAATCTGTCTGAGGGAGGGAGCTGCCACACCGTGTTGAATTTGGTGAGGTTTTTACTTTGTTTTCGATTTTTTACTTTTCCTCGGTGCAGAAAATGAATTCTCCCTGTGTGTTGCTTCCCTGCAGAGCTCTGGGAGCTCGTTCTTGGCGGTGCTGCTTGTCCTGCTGCCTCAGGCTGCACGAGAGGCTCTGCAAGGCCACCAGAAGTGTGAGCTTCTTCCAGATCCCTGCCACTGCTGCTGTCCTGATTGCCAGGGTTGCCCAACTTCAGCCCCCAGCAGTGAGTACCCAGTGGCTCTTGTCTTGATATGAGCAAGGTACCCAGGAATGTCACAGGTGTGGTACAACAGACTGGGTTTGGATCAGATCCAGTCTCAATCTGAAGAACTTCACACTCTAAGCAAGACTGTGGTACTTTCAGAGAGTTGTGGGATCACCTAATGGGTTTGGTTCTTGTTGAAAACAAGGTCAGGTGCTCAGGTTTGCTGTGATAAGTTTGCTTTTATGTCTGGCTTTGTTTCCCCTTGAACATTTGTTGTCTTTACTTCCTGGAACAGGCTTAAACACAGGCTGCCTGTAAGCACTGCACTTTCCCAGCCTCTCTCTGCTCTTTATTCAAGCAGTGCTGGGTCTGTTGCTGGGCATTTGTGTGTTCTGGATGTGTTTGGGCCTTCTCTTTAGAAATACTGGTTTGAATCAGTTGTCTGTTGCTGTCCTGCTTGAACTGTGTTTAATTTTTTGTCTTCCCCTGTGCGTGGGGCAGGTTCCAGGGGATGCTGTGCAGGAAGTTCCAGTGGCAGAGTTGCTCAATGGAGCTCTGAGGGATGCTCGAACCTGGTTCAGGAGCACTTTAAAACAGAAGTTACTGAAGGAGGAGAACCTGGACTATGTGATCTTCTCTTTCCCCGCTGAACTTTGGGTTTGTCATCTTCTAATAATGTGAATAAAAAGGGGTTTTACTGCAGCTTAACCAGGGTCCTGAGCCTACTGGCTCTTTGCTGGATTCTGTAGCTGTGGCTGGGTGAGGAATGGGATGGGCATGGACAGTGTTTGCAACACTCCAGGGCTGAGAAGCAAAGGGCTGGAAGTGATGCTGCCCAGCTCACCTCAGTTCTGCTCTTCCTTGGCTGTTGCCAAGGGCAGTGCTGGGGTGAGGAGCTGCCCCTTGTTGGTGTTGTCTTGCTCCCAGTATGTCCCTGTGGTTGTCCCCAGGCCTTGCAGAGGCCCAGCTCAGAGCAGCCCCTGCCAGCCCTCCCTGGGATGGTTTCCAGCAGCAGGGTGGAAGTGGCTCGTCCAAATGTCTCCTTCAGCAGCTGAGGCATTTACACACTGTTTGGGCTTAAAATCTGCTTTTTGCAGCTCAGGAGTGTTCCTTTTCCTCAGGATGGAAACTTCTGGAAGGACTGCAGACTGTCTGAGGCGTGCAGGGCATCTCTTCTACTTTGTTCTTTTAATTTCCTTCTCTGTTAAATCTCAGCCCTGAGTGGTTTGGGTTTGTTTGCTTCTCCCCTGCAGGCCTGGAACCAGTTTGTGACTATCAGTTTTCCAGATGAGCAGTTCACCCAGACGTGGAGGAACTCTTTGCTTGCAGATCTGAAGAAAAGAATCCAGCAGGTAGGGGAGGTTGCAGGCAGTCCTGGCTGGTGGCTCAGAGCAGCTGGAGTGAGCTGTGCTGTGCTTGGAGAAGGAGCACGTGGGAGCACGGTGGCTTTGGCCATAAGGATTGCCATTGCTGTTACAAACCAGGTCCTGGGGGCTCAGCAATTGGCCATGACAGTGTCCCACACTAATCTTGGGGTCAGTGGCCTGGCTGCAGGTCCTGGTGCCTCAGGGGAAATCCACATTCTCAGCAATTGTCACCTCTGTCGTTTTAAGGACCAGTGGGTGCAAACTGAACACCCAGGGGCTCAGAAGCCAAGCTGGTGCTTCTCCATTCATTGTGCAGGAGTGGTGCTGTTCAGGCTTCCAAATGCACACCCAGGTGTGTGAGTCCCTTCCAAACTGACCCTGTGTATCTCCTCATCTCCCTTCTACAGCAGGTGCAGATTTCTTTAAGGCATTGATTTTCATGGTGAAATCAGGAAACAAATATTTTCAGCTGTAAGCTTGGCTTGGAGAGGAGGATATTAAGTAATCACACACTTTAGATGGAAATTATTAAAAGATTTTCCAAGCATTTATTTGTCTGATCTCTCTTCCAGGCCTTCAGAAATGGGCTGATGCTCGGGGTTGTTTTATTGTCTCCAGAGCAGCACTGCTTCATGGTGTCAGGAGAAACACTTTGGAGACTGAGCTGATAAAAAAATCTCCCTTTTGCCCTTTAGGAGCCTCCAGTGAACCAAATCTTGGTGTACTGTTGTCAGCACTTCCGAATCACACAGGTGGACTCCTCCATCAACTGGTGCTTCCAGAACTGTGCCACAGAGGCTGTGACTGCAGCTTGCCAGGTATTGTGTTTGCCCTGGCAGGTCAAGGGAAAGGGAGGAAAAAGAAAAGTGGAATTTCACAGCAATTCTGTTGCATGTAGGTGTGTGCCTTGTGATGGAAGGGGAGTTGGATGTTGCTTGAGTTGCTGTGGGTTGTTTGTGAAACCAACAGCAAAAAATATCCCCAAGAAGTCAGAAAATGAGGTCCATGGGGAATATTTGCGACGTGTGTCCACCGTGACCTCTGGTGTCAGTTGTGTCACAGGGCTCTTTTGGAATATACCTCAGCACTGGAGGTGGCTCCTTGACATCAGTGCTGCTTTTGAGACACAGACACAGTGGGACCCCAAGGTCTGACCCCTCCCTGCCCTCTCTGTGTGCCCTGGCAGATGCAGAGCAATCTCCTAGAGAAGATCTCTGCCTACAACATGGGCCAGTTCAGCCAGCTCGTGTCTGCTGTCATCATCAAGTCGTGGCCTGTCGGTGCTGGGCAGGCTGAGGGAGATTTTGATAAGATCCTGCACCACCTGCTCACATGGCCTGACATCAAACACATCTTCAGCTTTAATGGTAGGTCTCTAATTAGATTTTAGGAGACAGCAAACAGAGAGAAATTGTCCCACTCTTGTTTCAGTCCCCATCTCAAAGCTTGGAGCATTCAGCTTGTGTTTGGAGAGGGAAGGCCAAGGAAGAGGGAGCCACTCTTCCTCGTGTGCAAATCTCCTGCAGCTTCCTCAGGATTTGTAGGCCGTAACTTCTTTCTCTGAGAAGTTCTCATGAGTTATTGCCACACAAAAAGAGTTGGCCAAGTGGATGGATCCAAATGGCTTTTGTTTGCTCCACAGGGTTTGGGACTGGGCTCTCCATGGAAAGGTTCCAAATTGCTGCCCTGAGGTCCTGGTTTTGTTCAGAAAGACATGAGGGGTTGGAGGGTGGTGTAGTGAGTCCACACGCTCTTGGGTAGAGATTCAATAAGAAATGGAAGGACCCTGTGCCATGACATGGAAAAGTTGCTGATTCTGCCTGATTGCTGGGAAACATGACATGCTTGGTTTCTGGAGCAGGAACAAACAGAGACCTCCTGGACAAACTTACAGATGGAGCAAAGGATGTCATGGCCATAGCAGACTCTGTGCTTACGAGTGTCACTGATGACATCCACAAAGGCTGCATCCTTGTGAAACACCTGGAGGAGGTTTTCCAGCATAAGGAACAGTTCATCTGCATTTGGGAGACAAGTAAGAGACGAGTTCAAAGGGGCATGGTTGGCTTAGAGCATCATTGTGGTGATGCTGGCCTGCTCTGCTGGGGCTGCAGGGATGAGGAATGCTCAGGAGGGGCTGCAGGGGTTGGGAATGCTCAGGAGGGATGAGGAATGCTCAGGAGGGGCTGCAGGGGTTGGGAATGCTCAGGAGAGGCTGCAGGGGTTGGGAATGCTCAGGAGGGGCTGCAGGGGTTGGGAATGCTCAGGAGGGGCTGCAGGGGTTGGGAATGCTCAGGAGAGGCTGCAGGGATGAGGAATGCTCAGGAGGGGCTGCAGGGGTTGGGAATGCTCAGGAGGGGCTGCAGGGGTTGGGAATGCCCAGGAGAGGCTGCAGGGGTTGGGAATGCTCAGGAGGGGCTTGAGCAGTTTGCAGTGCTGCCCCTTGGCCTGGGCAGGGAGCTCCCAGCTCCAGTTTGTGTTGTCACTGCAGGATTTGTGACTCTGCAAGTCCCAGCCTGAGTCGGGGTGCAGGGGGTGGGAAGTGTCTGCTTTGTGACTACAGGTGAGTTTTCTTTCAGAGCACCAGCAACGGCCAGGTGAGGAAAAGGAACTGCTCCAGAGGAGCCTGAAAGAACTGCTGGAGTTGAGGCATGAAGAAGTCAGACTGCTCAAAAGAGAGAAAAAAGCAATAGGAATCTTCCTGAGCATGTGCAGGAAGGTGCAGAAGTCTGTGAGAGGTAGAGTTCTGGGGGAGCAGTCTGAAAGTAGAAACTCCAGAAAACAGCATTTTCCTTGAAAATCTCTTGTCTTTGGGAACAGGTTCGATTCTAAACCCCCCAGTGAGGGTGGGGAGGGGTGGGGGAAGTAAACCCAGAGCACTGGGGGGATCAAGTGAGGGCTTGTGCATCAAATTACACTTTCAGGGGTCCACCTGCCTTGGTGGCATTTTGTGGCTTGGGGGATGGGATGAGGTGAGCTGGAGCCAGGCTGCACCACTTGAGCTCCCTCTGACCTGTATCTGTTTTACAGTGGATGTAGGTGAAGTGGAGTTTCAGCACTCAGAAGATCTTTGCTCAAAAAGACTGAGTGAAGTTGTGGTTGTGGGAAGGAGACCCCTGCAGACCTTCTACAGCCTGAGCCCAGAGCTGAAGGAGTTTGTCCACAAAATGCACTCTTTTAAGGACAGCCTGATCTTCCAGCAGTTCTGGGAAGAAGCAGCACAGAAGGCAGGAGAGGAGTATGTGTGTGACTATCCGGAGGAGGAGGAGGATGAGGAGGAGGAGGAGATTGTTCCTGAACTGGACCTTGATGATGTTTTGAACAGCATGATCCGCCCTTGCTTTGACAACTATGCAATGCTGTATGATGATCTCAGGTCAGGAAGTCTCACACTTTCTGCAGTTGACAGGATTTTCCACGAATTCACAAATCATCCTGAAGATCTCAGAGCAGAGCTGAACATTGTCTGTGGGCTCTGGCCTGCACAGGACAGAGGCTGGGTTGAGCAGCGAGTCCAGCAGATCCAGCAGTACCATGAAATGCATTTAACCTTTGATGCTGCCAAGATCATTGCCCATGTCAAAGAGAGTTTGGGCCTCTCGGGTGACTTCAGTATCCTGGAAAACTTGTTGCATATAGTAAGTACCCCAGACTTTGGCTCTGTACTGTCAGGGTGTTGGCTAAATTTGAACCTTCCCACAAGTCTATCCCAGTCTGTCAAGAACCATTCCTTGTCCCAAGATGCTTATTTGAGGTGAAAATAAGATTATCAAAGTGCTTTTGTGTAGTCATTTGTTGCACTCCCCGACATGAAAGAAACACACAGAATTTTTAGCAGCAGGTTAGGAATCACCAGGCAGGACCAGGAAAAGGGGCCTGCCTTTTTTTATTCTCTCATTTTATATCTTTCTTAAGACAATCGTGGATTGGTCAATGAGGTTACTACCTCTGCAATTTCACAGGGTAGTGACATAGTCTATCATCTTTCTCTGCTTTGCAGAGGGCTTTCCTCTCCCTGCTGCAGAACCAGTGGCACTTCCCAGTTCCAGACTCAGTGTGTGTTTGCACCACTTGCTTTCCAGACAGAAAAGCTTGAATCCTACAAGACCCAGAAGCTGGATTCCATCAGCCCTGAGCTCGTGCAAGCCAAGAAGCTGCTGCAGGGGATCACTGTGCCCCGCCGTGGCTGTCTCAGGGAGCTGGCCCAGCAGAAGGAGTTTGTCTGCTGGGTCAGGGAAGCGCTGAAAGGTGTGTGCTGCTCACCCAGGAATTGGACAGAGAGTACTGGAAGGGATGGCAGCTTGTGTGGGGGCAGCAGGAACACTGAATTCCTGACCCATCTGCTTCGTGCCTTCGCAGCTTCTGGTGTTGATGGTTTCATCTCTGATGGGCTTTGGTGTGGAATGTGCTGTGATGATGCTTTAAATGTGCCCATGCACTGTGGGCTGGTGCAGCACTCAGTGACTGCCCTGCTGGGAGCTGGGCTGGGCCTGGAGGGCTCCAGCAGTGGCTGCTGCTCAGTTCAGAGCAGTTGTGTGTCTGCCAGTTGAGCTGTGTGACCTGCACAGACACCCTCACCTGCACACACCCCCCAGGCACTGCTCCCATCCTGCCTGGGGAATCTGGGGACCTGTGGGGGTCCGTGGGTGGATGGTTGGATGGATGGATGGGTGGATGGCCTGGGAAAGCTGATGGGGCGAGGGCAGTTGCACAGGAGCTGCTGCTCAGAGCATTCTTCCTGCATTTCCTGCAGAAGGTGGTGTTGAGGGCTGGTGTTTTTTGTTCACTCCTGTTTGCCTGGTTTCAGATCTAAACGAGCTGAAGGTGTTTGTTGACCTGGCATCCATCTCTGCGGGGGAGAACGACATGGATGTGGACCGTGTGGCCTGTTTCCATGGCTCTGTGCACGGCTACTCCTCCCTGCTCTACGAGCTGCGCCAGGACTCAGGCTTTGAGGACTTCATGCGCTGCCTGCAGAAGCTGTGGAGAGCCCTGGACAGCGACGAGACCCTCCCTGAGAAACTGGTGAGTTCTTCTGGGCCGTGGCCTCTGCATCGTCCTGCAGTTCTGCCTTTCAGCAAGGGCTGGAAGTTGGGCTGCGCAGGGCAAAGGGTACCTGTGTGGGGACATCACTGCAGCTCTTGTTATTGGAGGAAAAATATCTGATGTTTCTGTGGCACAAGAATTCGCTGCAGCAGCTGTGGCTGGAATAGCACAGGTTTCTCCTGAGCACTGGTGAGGCTTTCCTCGGTGATGCAGTGTAGCTTTGCTTGTGCAAGTTTGATGGTGTGAAAGAGGGGAGGCAGATGCCTGGGAACTCTTATTCTTTTGTAGCAGGGCCTGTTTGTGTAGCAAGAGGTGCTGGAGCACTGTGGGCTCTGTTCAGCCTCCCATGGGGTGGGTAAGGAAGAGCTGTGCACAAAGAGCAGGTTGAAGTCAGTACTCATCCCTTTCTTCCTTCCTCATCATGAAACTCTTGTGCCAGCCCAAGCTGTGTATCCTGGTCAGGTGTAAGCCCGGAGATCTCGGATTCCGGAGCAGTCAGGGCAGTGCTGTGTCTCCTCTCCCCACAGCGTGCCTCAGCCCAGCACCTGGAGTGGCTGAAGACAGTGAAGGAGAGCCATGGCTCGGTGGAGCTGTCCTCGCTGTCCCTGGCAGCTGCCATCAACAGCAGAGGGGTCTATGTGCTGAGGGCACCAGCTGATGGCCAGAAGGTGAGGGGTCACTCAGCTCCAGGAACCAGCCAGGGAGGCTCCTGCTGCCCCTCCTTCCTGGGGGCTGCTGCCCCAGTGCTCCCCTGGCCTTGGGCAGAGCCTGAGCCCAGCCAGGCTTACCATTTCTGCTCTGGCAGGTCTCCTTGGACAGTGTCCTGCGCTTCACCCTCCCGGGGAGCTCGGGGGATGCTGAGGCCTCCTGGAAGTACTCGCTGGCAGAGCTCCGTGAGCTGCAGAACAAACTGATGCTCATGTCAGCCAAGGGAGAGCAAGGCCTGGAGGTGGAGAGGTTCTCTGAGGTCAGATTCCAAACCCAGTGGGTTACTGGTGTTGGGACCAGGGCTGGATTTTCCCTTGAGTAGTAGCTTTTAAGGCTGTACCTGACAGTGGAGTTGCTGGGGGTGGTGGTCACAGGCACGTGGGTGTTCCTGCCTGTGTTTCCTTGTTAGGGTGGAACTAAGCTGGAGACACAACAGTGGACTGGTGGCCTTATCCTCTGGCTGCACTGGGGAGTGTCCTGGCTGGCAGCATCACTGTACTTGTGTACCAAGCTGGGAGTTCCTGATTCGTTTTCTGGGGATGATGCTGTTAAAAAGTCACAAAGAGTGTGGTTGCTGTACAAGGCCTGACACACCTTGGGACTGAAGACTTCTCTTCATTGAACATCTTTCCAGTGGTTTCATGGCTGAAACTTGTAAATCAACTTTATTTCTCTCTCTTCTGTCCTCACACAGGTCTTTTCCAATGTCCAGAGACTTGCCCAGGCCTTCATAGACCTTTACTCAGCTGGGAACATGCTTTTCCGCTCCTGGCTTGCCCAGGTGTATTGTTCACCCCAGAGGGAATCCTGTGTTCTTATCGATTTCTCCCTGGGCCCCATCCCCGTGCTGGAAGGTCAGGGGGATATGGCAGCTGTGCTCCCAGCCCTCTGCAAGACCATGGAGGGTTTCCTGGAGAGCTGGAAAAGCTTCATGTACACAAAACGATTCGAGCATTTCTACCTGAACTACTACAGCGCGGAGCAGCTGGTGTACCTGAGCTCAGAGCTGGGCCAGGGCAGGCCCAGCCAGGCTGCCCTCATGATGCTCTCCTTCCTCAACCGAGACTGCAGCGAGCAGGACATACTGGGAGCCCTCGAGAGCCAGGGGCCTCCCAGCTCAGGGAAGGCTGCTTCTGACTTCCATGTGCTGCTGGATGGGGAGAAGGACCTGAGTGCCCGGCTGGAGCGCATCTGGGAGTGCTACATGAGCAACATGGGCTCCTTCCTCCCCAACTGCCTGGACATCGACACTCTGGGCGTGTGGCTGAAGAACCTGGCCAGCAGGGGCAGGGAGTGTGTAAGCAGAGACTTCCCTCAGGACCTGCTCTATGTGGGCCAGCCCAACCTCATCACCTGCCCTCACTCCGAGGTGCTCAGCTCTGCCTTGGCCATTTACATGAACAGTCCCGAGCAGCCCCTCCCCACCTTCGATGAGGTTCTGCTGTGCACACCCCAGACCAGTGCGGAGCAGGTGGGGCTGTTCCTGCGCAGGTGCCTCATTCCCTGCACCGGGGGGGACAAGATTTACACCATGCTCTTTGCAGATGAGCTGAGCTACGACGTCAGCTGCAGGGCAGAGGAGCTGTTCCAGCACCTGCAGTGCTACAACAGCTCCTACCGCCTCATCATCCTGTGCAACTGCGAGCGCGAGAACAGCTACCTGCCCTCTGCCTTCAGCCACTGCAAGGTGCACATGATCCCCCAGAGGCCACGGGCAGAGATCCAGCAGTACCTGCAGCACCACTTCCGAGTGGCCCAGCCCTCAAACTCAGCTGCAGCCGTGTTCAAGGAGCACATGTGTGTTGGGGTTGTGTCCTCCAAAAGAGCTGGCATGGGTAAGGTGGCACAGCTGAGTGGACTCTGCTGAGAGTTCAGAACCACAGTGGGGCTCACCTTGCCAGGTTTTGTGTCCAGGCTTTGAATATCTTGGTCAAAAAGAGCAATTCGGACTGGTCAGTGCAGTGAGGTGAAAGCTGGGAGTCACCTTGTCCCCTGGTTTGACTTTAGAAACAAGCACAAAATAGAATAGATTCAGGGCCTAATAAAGAGTAAAGCTTCTCTCAGGCAGTGGAAGGAAAACAAACCACATGGATAACAAGAGTAGTGTCTTGGATTCCAGGCTCCAGCTGCTCAAACCAGATTTAGACTTTCTTCTGGAATGCCTTTTAGGAAGCTTCAGAGATTTTTAGGGTGTGGGGTGCTTAAACATTTTATTTCCTTCTGTCTATTATGGTCTTAATGTGATATATCTGATATTGGTGGCTTTAATTCTTGTGGTGTTTTTATTAACAGGGAAATCTCTGTATGTGAAGAGGCTGCATGAGAGACTGCAAGAAGAGCAGCCTGACTGTACAGAACTTCTGAAAACCATCAGACTAATTGAACCAGAAGTGGATGAAGATAAAGTGCTAAAATCTCTCCTGCCTTTTCTGAAGAGAGAACACCAGACAAAGCCCATGATATTCCATTTTGATATCACCTCCTCAGTAAGTAAATCCCTCCCAGAGCTGCCTTGTCCTACAAGTCCTGTATGGATCCTTGCTTTCTGTAAAGCTCTTGTTTCTCAGTTAACCATTTCCCTAGCATGCGTTTTCTAATTATTGTGTAAGTAACACAAATCCCATCAAGGTGATTGAACTCTGGAACAGGTGCCCAGAGAAGCTGTAGAGTCTCCAGCCTTGGAGACATTAAAAACCTGAGTGCATGTGGCCCTGGGCAGCCTGCTCTAGCTGGGGCTGCTTTGAACAGGGAGCCTTCCCACCCTCAAGTGTTGTGTGATTCTGTGAAGTTGTGATGGGTAAATAAAGAGGAAATGCCTTTTTATCTGTTCTTGCGATAGGTGAAGCGTGGAATTCCAGAGTTTCTCTTCAAGCTGTTGGTTTTACAGTACCTGACAGATAACAATGGCAATATGTGGCTGCGGCAGAAGTGCCACCTGTACGTCATTGAGATCCTGGAGGTGTCCCCAGTGCCAAAGAAAGCAGCCAGACCTGTACGTACCAGCAGTGCTCCTTTTCTGGGAGTTTCTCAGTCACTTTGCACATGTTTGTACATAGCTGTGGTGAGTTGTGGGGCTGTAACTGTAAAGACAGCACAGGAGTTCCCTGTCTCATTTGCTGTATCCTATAACAGACTGGTGTCCCTGGTGTTGTAGAAAGTGACATTAACACCAGGCAGCAAGTTAGGCCTGCCTGGTTCCCTTGGGTTGGTGATTTCTGAAGGTCTGTTAGTCCAAGCCTCACTGCCCCCAACTGTAACATTTATGGGAAACATAAAAATGCAAAATCTAATCTCCCTCATGTTGATTTGCATGTTTGAAAGTAGGGAAATATTGCAGCTCTAAGAACAGACTGTAGAAGTGACTGGAATAAATAACAACAGTTTCTTGGGTTTAGTTTTCTTTGAAGTGGCCCTGAGAAGGGGCTGCAGGTGATGCTATGTTGCCCTGCTTTTTTGCAGGGTTCCATGTTTGTAATTTTGTAGTAGAAGTTCCCATGCATTTTCTGTAAACACAGTCCTTGTTTTCCTAACTGGCCAGGATTGTTTGGAACTTGTAGATTGTTTTTCATTCCTTTCCCCTGGGGCGGAGAAAGATGATTGACCATGTCTTTGTCCTGTGAACTTATAGAGGTGTTAACCTCTTTGACCAATCCATGATTGTCTTTAGAAACATATGTAAATGAGAGAATAAAGAAGGGCAGCCCCTTTTGGGTGGTCCTGCCTGGTGATTCAACTGCTGCTCTGAAACCTGCGTGTTTCTTCTGTTGCCAGCAGTACAACAATGCCAGACTCATGTTCTAGGAAGGAAAATGTAGGATGGAATAGGATTCATTGGTGCACTTTAGGTGGAAAAGGGGATGCACAGGGAAAAAGGCTGATTCCTGTTCCTCAGGTCTGTGGTTTTAGGCAAGGAGACTGTTAAGAGCAGATTAACTGAGCTGATGAAGATCGAGGCTACAGCTCTGTGATGACCTTTTCTTTTCTTTTTCTCTTCTCCAGATGTCAGCAAGCCAGAAGTATCCCTTCTTGGATGTGTTCCCTAAAATAACGTGCAAGTCTCCCAAAGAAGTGCTGGCAATGGAGACACTGGGGAGCCATTCTGGGGATGTTTCGGACCCGGGGATGGACAAGGAGGAATTTTGCAGCGAGGCTTTCCAGAGACCCTTCCAGTACCTGAAGAGGTTTGACCAGGGCTGTGACTTGGACACATTCTGCTACGAGGCGCTGTTGGTGGAAGGCAGCCCTGCGGAATGTCTGCAGCTCTTTCTCCTGCACTGCGGGGTCATGGATCCCTCCTGGGCAGAGCTCCGCAACTTCACCTGGTTCCTCAACATCCAGCTGAGAGACTGCGAAGCTTCTGTCTTTTGCAACCCTGACTTTGTCCAGGACACTTTAAAAGGTTTCAAGAACTTTGTGGTTGGCTTCATGATTTTGATGGCGCGGGATTTTGCGACGCCCTCCTTGAACATTTCCGACCAGAGTTCAGGAAGACAATCCTCCCACCTGGAGAACGTCGCTGAGGAGGATCTGCTGCCTTTCCGCATCCGGAAGAAGTGGGAGTCGGAGCCTCATCCTTATCTGTTTTTCAATGAGGATCGAGTGTCCATGACATTCATTGGTTTCCATTTCCAGCAGAACGGGAATCGCGTTGACGCCATCAATCCTCTGAACGGCAAAGTCATCAAGCAGGGCATCATGACTGCCCAGCTGTACCAGGGCTTGGTACTGCAGAGGGTTCCCTTCAACGTGCCCTTCGACCAGCTGCCCCGCGTGGAGAAGCTCGAGAGGCTCTGCATGGTGCTGGGGCTGCCCTGGGTGTTCGACCCCGACGAGACGTATGAGCTCACCACAGACAACGTGCTGAAAATCTTGGCCATCGAGATGCGGTTCCGCTGCGACATCCCGGTCGTCATCATGGGAGAAACGGGCTGTGGGAAAACCAGGCTGGTGAAGTTCCTGTGCCAGCTGCGCAGAAGCTTTTTAGAGGTGGAGAACATGAAGCTTGTCAAGGTCCACGGGGGCACCACTGCAGAGATGATCTATGCCAGGATCAGAGAAGCAGAAGCCCTGGCTAAATCCAACAAGGAGCAGCATGGGTTGGACACAGTCCTCTTTTTCGACGAAGCCAACACGACAGAGGCCGTGAGCAGCATCAAGGAGGTTCTGTGTGACCGTACGGTGCAGGGGAAGCCTTTGGCCTCTGGCTCTGGCCTGCAGATCATTGCAGCCTGCAACCCCTACAGGAAGCACACGGACAGGATGATCCAGCGCCTGGAGCTGGCTGGGCTGGGCTACCGCGTCAAGGCCGACGATAGCAGGGAGAAGCTGGGCTCCATCCCACTGAGGCAGCTCGTGTACCGTGTCCACGCGCTCCCGCCCAGCATGGTCCCGCTGGTCTGGGACTTCGGGCAGCTCAACAACTGCACTGAGAAGATGTACATCCAGCAGATCGTGCAGCGCGTGACCGAGCAGCTGCCCATGGCCAGCGACGAGGTGAGGACGGTCACCGAGGTGCTCTTTGCCTCCCAGCAGTACATGAGGCAGAGGGACGATGAGTGCAGCTTCGTCAGCCTGCGGGACGTGGAGCGCTGTGTGGAGGTGTTCAAGTGGTTTTACAGGCACAGCCACCTGCTGCTGAAGGAGCTGGACAAGTACCTGGCCGAGAGGAAAGCTCCCAAGGGCAGCGGCGACAGAAACTGTGTCATCTGGTCCTTGGTGCTGGCGGTCGGGGTGTGCTACCATGCGTCCCTGGAAAGGAAAGAGCCCTACAGGACTGCCATCAGCCAGGTCCTCCCAAAGCCTTATGATACCCAGAAAAAGATTTTGGAAGAAATCTCCCTGATGCAGGACTTATTCCTGAGTGGGGTACCACTCCGGGATACCATAGCAAGGAACTTGGCCTTGAAGGAAAATGTCTTCATGATGGTCATCTGTATTGAGCTGAGAATCCCTCTTTTTCTTGTTGGGAAGCCTGGTAGCTCCAAATCCCTGGCAAAAACCATCGTGGCCGATGCTATGCAAGGCCAAGCAGCTCATTCTGATCTGTTCAAGGACCTGAAGCAGATCCATCTCGTGTCTTTTCAGTGCAGCCCCCTCTCCACTCCAGAGGGAATCATAGGCACTTTCAAGCACTGTGCTCGATTCCAGGAGGGGAAGAACTTGGAGGAGTATGTGTCAGTGGTGGTTTTGGATGAGATTGGGCTGGCAGAAGATTCTCCCAAAATGCCCTTGAAGACTTTGCACCCGCTTTTGGAGGATGGCTGCATAGATGATGTCCCTCTTCCTCACAAAAAGGTCGGCTTCATCGGCATTTCCAACTGGGCTTTGGACCCCGCTAAAATGAATCGAGGCATCTTTGTGTCTCGTGGGGACCCCAGCAGAGAGGAGCTCATTGAGAGCGCAAAGGGTATTTGCTGCTCGGCACGAGGGGCTTTGCAGAAGGTCGAGCAGTATTTCCATCACTTTGCAGATGCATATGAAAACATTTGCAAGGCCCAGGACAGGGAGTTTTTTGGCCTACGTGACTACTACAGCCTCATAAAAATGTTTTTTGCCTTGGCTAAGAGCTCCAAAAGCGAGCCCACACCTCAGGACATCGCCGCGGTGGTTCTCCGTAACTTTGGTGGCAAAGATGACGTCAATGCCTTGGAAATATTCACCTCCAAGCTGCTAGAAAAAGGAGAGATACACGCTCACGATATCAGTAGGATAGAGCTGATCCGACAGAACATTTACAGCAGTGCAGAGGATGGGGACTGCAGGTACCTGCTTGTGTTGACTGAGAACTATGCGGCACTGCAGATCCTCCAGCAGGCTTTTTTCACTGCCCGACAGCAGCCAGAAATCATCTTCGGCTCCAGTTTTCCCAAGGACCAAGAATACACCCAGATATGCAGGAACATCAACCGAGTGAAGGTCTGCATGGAAACCGGCCAGATGGTCGTGCTCCTCAACTTGCAGAACCTCTATGAGAGCCTCTACGATGCCCTCAACCAGTACTACGTGTACCTGGCCGGGCAGAAGTACGTGGATTTGGGGCTGGGCACCCACCGGGTCAAGTGCCGGGTGCACCCCAAGTTCCGCCTGATCGTCATCGAGGAGAGGGAGGTGGTGTACAAGCACTTCCCCATCCCGCTCATCAACCGGCTGGAGAAGCACTACCTGGACATCAGCACCATGCTGGACAGGGGGCAGAGGGAGGCTGTGCAGGAGCTGGAGCGCTGGGTGCGGGACTTCACAGCGGTCAGCACGGAGGAGCACTTCATCAGCCAGCAGCAGTACAGCCCCGCCGACGCCTTCGTGGGCTACCACGCCAACACCTGCGCCTCGCTGGTGCTGCAGGGCACGCAGCGCCTGCGCCCGGCCTGCGCCCCCGCCGAGCTGCTGCCCCGTGTCACCGAGCAGGCGCGCCTGGCCCTGCTCAACTGTGCCACCCCTGACGCCGTCATCCGCCTCTGCAACTCCCAGGGGGCCTTCATGGCGCACGGCCTGGCCCACACCTACTTCAGGCAGCAGCAGCACACGTCCTTCGCTGACTTCCTCGGCGCTCACGTGCGCGCGGGGGCCGGGCCACAGACAGCCTTCACCGAGGTGGGTCTGGGGTCCCTCAAACCCTCCCGGCCCATGCTCAGCTCTGTGTTCCTGTCTGTGGTCCCCCCAAACCCTCCTGACCCATGTTCACCTCTGTCTTTCTGTCGGGGGTCCCCCCAAATTCTCCTGACCTGTGCTCAGCTGTGTGTTCCTGCTGCCAGGGCTGTGGGATGGCAGCACCTGAGTACACCCCAGTGCCCAGGTGTGCAGAGGTGGAGGCAAAAAAACGTTGATTTTGGGGTGCAGTCCAGCTCTGCAGAGGGCTGGGGGCTCAGGTGGGTCTGTGCTGCATCCCTGCCCCTTCTCCCCCAGGTCACCACCTTCTCACGGCTGCTCACCAGTGCTGATGCTGCCTGCCTGGAGAGGGAGGTGCAGGGCAAGGCCCAGAGGCCCCAGATCCTGTTCCTGCAGCAGTTTGACACTGAGTACTCCTTCCTGAAGAGCATCCGGTGAGTCTGGGTCTGTTTCCCTGCTTGGGACAGGCTGCCAGCTGCGTGGGCAGAGCATTTGGAGTGGCACATATGGAAAAGCAAGGCTCTGCTGGCTGTGGGCTGGCTCAGGACAAACCTTCTCAGCTCCATCACATGAGATGGGCTTTGGTGCCTTTATCTCTCCTCCCTCAGCAGCCAAAGCTCGTATATTGTGACTGGTTCTGTGGTCTTTACACTTAGTGACTTCTGTTAAATTTCTTGTCACTCTTCAGGGATTTCCTGGATGCTACTTCAGGAAATAAAGTCCTCATTATTCAGACAGACTTTGAAGATGGCTCTCAGGATGCTCAGCTCATTGCTTCAGCCAAGTGAGTCGGGTGTGGAGTGGTTCAGTTCTGCCTGGCCACTCCTCAGCCTGTTTGGTTATTGGTGCTATTTGGGGATCTCACACTCAGGAATGTGCAATCCTTATTTCTGTAGCAGAATGAACCTAAATGCACTAATTTAAAAATTCAAATAATAACCCATAACCCAAGTCAAAATAAGCTAAATTGAATCAAATGAGCAGATAATCCCTGTTGAAGTGTGAATTCTGCCACTGGCTGTGGAAGTCCTGAAGAGCTGAGGGGCTTGGGATGATTCAGGGCATAGCTGGAGGTGGCAGCTCAGCACCACAGCTGGAGGGAAGGAGTGGGAGTCACTGTATCTGTCCTGGGAGAGGAAACGTGTCCTCTGAGGAAAGACCTGTGGCCATGAGCCTCTGTGTGCCTTTGCTCTGCCAGCAGCATTTCCTCTCTGCTACAGGTACACAGTTGTTAATGAGATCAACAAGGTGGAGCTGGGGGAAGCCTCTGTCTTTGTTTACTTTATCATGAAGCTCTCCCGGCTGGAAGGAGGAACATCCTACGTGGGATTCCATGGAGGTGGGTGTGCCCCTCTGTCCCTCCTCACTCTGCAGCTGCCTTCAGGCTATCATTTCTCTGCCTCACTGTTCCTTTCAATGCTGAAAATCTGGGCTCAGTGTGTCCTGTGGGATGTCAGAGCTGCTTCCCTGCCCCACAGGACTGCCCAGGGGTTCTGTGCCTGGCAGTCCTGGGTGAGAGCACCTTGCCTTGCCTGCTGACAGACAGGGCCCCTCTCCAGTCAGCTGGAGAGCAGCACATAGCCACGGGGGTAACTCTGTGGGTGCTGTCCTGCAGAGGCTCTGGAGCAGGTGCTGACATGTTCAGCAAGGTTCCTCTGGGTCTGGGGGCTCCTGAGAGCCCCAGAACCTTGGGACTGTCAGGCAGGGACATGTGCAGCAGCAGATTCTGAGGGCATTGTGCTTTCCCCTCCTGCAGCAAGGGGTGAGAGTTGGTGAACTCTGAATATAACCCCAGGTGGTGGCAGGTAATTCTGGGGAAGCTCTTGTGAAGAAGAAGCTGCAGGCTGGGGGTGATCCCTTGTTGCTCTCTGCCTGCAGGGCTGTGGCAGTCAGTGCACATCGACGACCTCCGCAGGTCCAAGGACATGATCTCTGACCTGACAGCCCTGCAGAACCTCACCATCAGCCAGGTGTTCTCTAGGGATCCAGATGCAACCAGAGGTGAGCTCTGTGCTGGGGAAAGGGGGAGCTGTGGTCCCAGACTTGGTACTGCAGGAACTGATGCCTGGCACAACATATCTGATGGCTTTCCCTGCTCAGCACCTGGTTTTGGGGGGGGGGTCACCACATGGCTCCCAACTTGTAGTTCATTCCTTACTACAACTTTAGGTCATCAAGCAAGTTAATTTGGTATTTCCCTCTTTTTTTATATAAAAATGTGGCATTTGTGCTGCTCAGCAGCCTCAGTTCTCTGTCCCAGCACAGGAGGCAGCAGATGCTGCATGGCAGAGACCACTGACAAGGATCTTTCTTTCCCCTCAGCTTTTTCTTACTCTTTTTCCTTTCCCCACACTGCCTGACAGGAGTCAGGGAGAGTTTAAGGCCTTAGCTCAGTGTCACATTTCTTCCAGTTCTTGTTGCATGAAGCCTGACAGCCCAAGCAGCTGGGGCTGTGTTTGGGAGGTGAATCTCAGTTACTCATGCAATGGATCTCTGGCAGATGTTCTGCTGCTCTGGGATGCTGTTACTAAAATAAACTCTCATCTGACTGGTGCAGGAGTGCCCTTCTGCTTTCTAATAAAAATTCTCCACCTTAGCTGCAGCTCTGCCTGCAAGTGGAGAAGCACAGCAGGAAGAGGTTGGAACACCAGTGCCAGGAGCAGAGCACCATGAGGTCAGTTCAGAACATATTTGTTTGCCTCTCAGCTGTCACTGTGGCTCTCTGCTCTGTCATCCATAGGTGCAGCACACCTCTTGTATCCCCCTTCACTTGGAACCTATCAGCAATATTTGCATCATGAATGTTACTGATCAGACACAAATTCCTCCTCCCCACTGCCCAGTCAAAATCAACATCACTAAAGAAATAAATCTTTCTAAGGGCCCTATAATTCCTTAGTCATTTAATTCTCCTGATTTTTAAAAATCAGCTCTAAGAGTTTCTGTTGCCTCTCTCCCCCCAGAGATGGGAGCTGTGGCACTGAGCCTCACTCCAGCTGTGTGCTCTGAGCTGTGTGCTGGGGCTGGCTGAGCCTTGGCTGTGCTGCAGCCACATTCACCCTGTCCTGTGTGCCCTGACAGCCTGAGCTGGACGTGCCCAGGACCAGGGACATGTGGCATTTCCCAGGAAGTGCAGATTTTCCCTGTTCACGTTGCTGATTTCCACTTCTTGCCTCAAACTGCTGAATCTTGCCCCTGCAGGGATCTTAGCTCAGTACAAATGCTGTGTCAGGGGCCAGTTTGAAGGGCCATAGAAGCTGCATCGTGTTCTTGATGGCAAAAGGAACTGAGATTTGCAGCCTGAGATGGGGGAATCTGGGAACAGATCCTTTTGAGGGAGCACTGTAACCTTTCCAGGGGGTGTGCTGGGGCCAGGAGGGTCCCTCTGAGGGGAATGACCTTGTTCTGCTGGGCAGGGGGAGATCCTGGACACCACTGTGCTGCTGAGGACCTGTGTGCAGAGTGCTGTGGGGATGCTGCGGGACCAGAACCAAGACCTGAGCCGGAGCAGGAGGAGAATTGAGATTCTCCTTGGCCTTTTCTCCAAAGAGGATGAGCTGAAAGGTGTGTGCTGCAGGGAATGTCCCTGGACATATCAGTCAGGTCACTGGGGACCCAGAGGTCCTTGCTGTGGTGCAGACAAGGGGGGTGTCCCAGAATGTGTGTCTGTGCTCCAGTCTCTTGATGGATGTAGGGTTTTTCCTGCTGTTCAAGTGGTGGCTTTTCCTATGGCTGTTTTTTTTCCCCAGCTGGCCAATTATTGAAACAACTGTCAGGTGCTGTGCTTGGTGGGATATTTGGGTCCAAGCTGATAGAAGAGAAAAACAAGTTCCCTGTTGTTTTGTAGCCTCTTTCCTGAAGATAACCAAGGCTCGTCTCTCCAGCCTGTTGAAGAAGCAAGAAGAAAATTCCCTTCACCCAAAAAACTGGGTGCTTCGGGAGGCTTCCAACCTCAGTGCTCTGCAGGAGGCAGGTACCTTCAGGTGAGGACAGCAGCACTGCCCTGTCACCTGCAGCCTTCCAAGTGGCACCTGTGCAGCAGGGACAGCAGCTTTGTGTAATCTGAACATTTGCAGTGTCAGTCTCCAGTCTGTGCTGGAAACTCTCTGAAGTCTCCTGGGGAAGGGTAACTTAGAGCTGGAGGGGCTGTACTGGGACAGGAATGCACAAGTGCTTGAGTGGAACTGGGATTACTGGTGAGCCAGGAGTGAGACAAGTGCAGGGTTTTTTTGTTGGTGGTATTCTTTCCCATAAAGGCAGGATTAGGATTCTGTCACATGCAAATGTCAGCAGTGATTCAGGACAGTCACCTCCTGTTCTGCTGATGTCCTTGCTCACATTCCCTCTGGGTTTCTCCACCTCTTTCCCCCCAAAGGCACACCCTGTGGAAGCGAGTTCAGAAGGTGGTCACTCCCTTTCTGGCTCTCCTGATTGCTGTCATAGACAGGAATGGCAATCTGGAGCTGCTGGCCAGGCCAGCAGCCACGTGGGTGAAAAACCTGTGGATGTTCATCTTCAGTGACACCAAACTACTGAGTGTCCCTCCCCCTGTGGGGAAGAACAGGTGAGCCCGGGGGGAGCAGCAGGAGGGCTGGGCTGGCAGCACTGGGAGCAGCCCAGCACTGGCTCTAACCCCTGAGGCAAAGGGATGCTGTCTGACAGCAGCAGGGCACTGCTCACTGAGCTCTCTGTCCTTCCTGCCCAGCCCTGAGTGCTCCCTGGCCCTTGGCATGTGCCCCCTCCTGCCAGCACAGCCCAGGCAGTGCTGAGGAAGGGGTAATGCTCCACAGCTGCCAGGGTGAGCTGCGTCAGAGTCCTGCAGTTCTCTCCCCTTCCAGGGCTCATTTGCTTTCTGCAGCCTCTGTTGTCTGAGCTGTGCTTCCCAGACAAAAGCCTGGTGCATTAATGACCTTTTAACCCCCCCAGCCCTCAGCCTGAGATAATCCTGGTGCAGAACAACATGGTGGTATCTGCTGATGCTGGGAATGAGATGCCCTTCAGCTGGAGGATAAAGGAGTACCTGGAAGAGATGTGGATGGAGGCTCAGTACATCCAAAACACTGAAGGTGAGAGCCTGGCTTGAGCATCTCCATCCACTGCCCTTTGAGCTCTGGTTTGTCCCTGCTGTGTCCCTCCTGCCACTGAAGTCACCTTCAGTCCCTCTGCTCCTGTGAGCCAGCAGAGCTCTGTGCAGGCAGCTTTTCTTTGTGCTTCTCATCATTCATCTTCCTCACCTGTACTGTGCCTTTGCATTCAAAATGCTGTAGTGCAGCCAAGAGTTAATGACAAGGTGAGATTTCAGAAATACAACACTGGTACTGGCTGACAAGGCCTGGCCTGAGTCCCTCCTTGGTGCCCTGGATGAGGGGAGTGCTGGATGCATCAGTGATTAATGAGCTGTCAGTGTCTCTGGGATAGATGCTGTGTCAAAGCCAGCTTCCTCCCAGTATCCAGCTTCTCTCTGCATTCTCATTTTCCAGGCCACGCTGAGAAGTTTGTGGATTACTTCCAGAAAACTGCCCTGGGAAAATTCATCTCTGCTCTGACTGAGGGAGAAAGGCAGATGCTCTTCCACTGCTACATCACAGACTTCATTGTCCTGAGCATTGGCATGTCCTCCCAGGAGGAGCTGCAGGTCAGTGTCTGGAACAGCAGCTGGAGACCCTTTGGATGGGGAGACGAGCGTGATGCCTGTGGATGTGTCCTTCTGAATCAGTCCTGCCTTGGGGAAAATGCCCAACAGCAGGGGACCCCCAGAGCAGAGTAGCTGCTGGGGCTGCTCAGACCTTGCTCAGAAAGGCAGCGCCTGTATAAACTGACACATTTAAGGCTGTCTTTGTAGGGAAGTGAATCTTTCAGAGATTTTTGCCAGGATTTCCAGTAAAAAATTACTGATAAAAGTGCTTTCTTACCTTTGTTTTTCTCTCTCTCCCACCCCTGCAGTGTCTGCGCGTGGCATTTGTGTCCTGCATCAAGGAGTGGGTGGCAGAGTCCCCCTGGAGAGAGGAGCAGGTGCCCTCCCTGCCCTGGGCACACCTGGCATACAACCAGTTCAAGAGCCGGCTGCAGAACTTCTCCAGGATCCTGGCTGTGTACCCCCGAGTGACTGGCTGCCTCCTGCAGCAGGACAGATGCAGAGTTCCATGCTCAGAGATGGTAGAGTCACTCATTGTGAGGCATTTTGTGCTCCTCAGCCCTGGCAGAGAGCTCTCTCTGCACTGAGGTAGCTGCTGTTCAGTCTCCTTTGGATTTCAGCACCAGCAGAAGGGGAAGCACATGCTCAGGTTCCTCAGAGCTGGGAATGATCTGCTGTGCTGTTATTGCTACAAGCAGGTTTTAAAATAGTTTGCCCTGCTTTTGCATTAGTTAATAGGACATGCCAACAAGCCAAGCCACAAACGTGAGAATTGCAGAGCTTGAGATGATCAAGTGGGGCATTATTCAGTAGAAGATGTACTGCAGCAAACGAGACTGAGAGCCCAAGATCCATAAATAATTCTGAAATGCAATGTTGTGATCCCCTTGGCCCTGTGTGTGTGTGTGTGTGCAGGTCCTGGACGTGCTGGCTGCCATGGGGTGTGCTGAGGAGCTGGAGAACCAGGTGCAGACAGCCCCCCCTGAGCTCTGGCTGCAGAGGGTGAAGAACCTCCACATGCCCATTGAGTTCCTGTGCCAAGAGCAGCGCAGGGGGAGCTGGTGCCATCAGCTGCTCCGGGAGCTCAGGTGGGCACCAAACCCTGCTCACAGCCCTGCTCCTTGGCCTGGCTGTTCCCTGGGCCTTTGGAGCAGCCTGAAGCTGTTCTGGTGCTGCTTTTCTCAGGCTTTGCAATCCTTTCCAGGTTCCTGCTGGGCTCAATTACATACCAAGCAGTAAGAACCACGGTTTTTTCCCCTCATCTCCTGTAGATTCTCTCTCTAAATCTGGCAGTATCATCTGGTGCATTCCATCTGGGTTCAAGGGTTATTTAAAACTCTCCTCAGGTTCCTGTTAACCAGCAGCGTCTCGCCACTTCATCCTCTGCCCATAAGGGCTTAAGAGATGGGGAATTTCACTGCATCTTGTGTTTTGGAAGAAAGCCCAGAGCACTACCCCAGTTTCTCACAGACCTTGTTTAGTTTATTTGAAGTGAGGAAAGTGTAGCTAATTGTGATTGATATTTTTGAAATTACCTTTTTGACAGAGAAGTTAAAGGTGTGAGAAGGTGTGTGCAGTGGTGCTGGTGCTGCTGCAGGGCTGCCTCCAGGCCAGGCCCCTGGCTTCGGTACTGGGATGTGTTCTGTCCTTGACAAAAATCCCTTTGGTTTTTCGAAGCAAGAAGTGCAGGAGTGCTGGGGAGAGGGGAGCATGAGCAGCAGTGAGATCTGTGGCTGCCCTGGTTGCCATTCCTGCTGCCCCTGTTTGGTACCACCCTGCCTTCCCCCCAGGGCCTGCTGGAGCCGTGTGTTTGCCATGGCTCTCTTTGTGGAGCACGTCCTGCTCGGCATCCGCAGTGAGATGCCCGAATTCGAGGGCTTGGTGAGAAAATACACTTTGCTTCTTGCCAAGGTGAGCAGAGCTGTGATTTCACCTCTTCCCTCTTCTGCTGACCCATGGGAATTCTGGTCTCAGGTGTTAGAGCAGAGTCACTGGGCTTTGTCCTTTCCCTCTGCAGTGTTTCCAGCATGATTCAGACATGAAGTCCCATCCAACCTTCATGGCAGTGATGACAGTGCTGTGCCAATGTAAGGACGAGGTCAGCAGCAGGATCTACAGGTACTGAGACTGGGACAAGGCTGCAGGGGACAGCAAGGACAGTGCCTGTGTTGCCAGGACACTCTGGCAGTGCTGCATGGGGTGCAGTGAAAGCCCAAGGAAGAGCAATAACCCTGTTGGTTCTGCACCCTGAGTTAAGCAGCGAGCCAGCCTGTCTTGCCTTGTCTGCTCTTGGTCTAGCTACAGCTGAACATGTTGTTCAAGGCTTTTGGGGAGGCAGGTGGAAGCAGCTGTGCTCACTCACTGTTTCTGGATTCCAGGCATGGGCTGGAGCCGTGTCCCATCTGCCTGGGAGAGCCAAAGGACCCCGTGTGCCTGCCCTGCAGCCACGTGTTCTGCCACAAGTGCATCAGCATATGGCTGGTGCCAGCACAGATGCACTGTCCCTGCTGCAGGGTCGCCCTGGAGGATGTGGAGTTAGCTGTCTCTGAGGAGCTCAGGTACTCCAGCCACCCTCTCCAAGGTGGGAGGGTTTGTGAGGAAATTCTCAGCTCTGAGGTTGTCAACACAAGCAGAGTTGCAGGGAACTCTGCTTCATCCCTCATGAACCGAACAGGTCCTTCAAAAGAAGGGGAAGGCTGCCTTGGCCTCTGTAAAAACCTGAAAATCA
Source organism: Drymodes brunneopygia (assembly GCA_013400955.1). NCBI lineage: Eukaryota > Metazoa > Chordata > Aves > Passeriformes > Petroicidae > Drymodes > Drymodes brunneopygia. The sequence goes on along the minus strand of VZTZ01009886.1, from coordinate 46,353 downwards.
CAGAATCATAGAATGGTTTGGGTTGGAAGAGACCTTAAATATCATCTCATTGGGAAGGTGGAGAAGTTCCTCCCTTTGGTGACTTCTGCCTGTGTGTGCTTGACTCCTGCATGAATTCAGTGGCTCTGTGTTTGCTCCTGCCCTTCCCAGAGCTGCCATAGCAAAGAATGCCCTGTTCAGGCAGAGGTGCAATCATTTCTTCATTGATGTGGTCACCACTATGTGCTTCAAGGACAACGAGCCCCCTGAGCCTGAGGTGATCCAGAGGCTCCTGAGCCTGCTCTTTGTTCACAGAAGCTGTGTGAAGGATGCAGGTGAGCTCCCTTCACCCTGACACTCAGTCTCATGGAGCTGAATCTGTCACCCTCACCTGCCAAACCTGCCCTTCCCTTGTCCCCACAGATCACTGTGGTGTCTACACAAAATTCCTGTCCCCGTTCAATGATGAGGTGGATGAAACTCCCATCATCCGCTCTGTGATGCTGAAGCTGCTCCTGAAGTACAGGTGAGCACATTCAGCTGAGGGAGGTTAGGCCAGGGCCTGGGTCTGCTCTGTACCTCATCAAACCAAATCTGATTGTTCTCCTCACCTCCATGAGCTCCATTGAATTTGAATCCTTACTGGTGGATTTCATCCCTTTGCATTCCTCATGCAACTTGGGTGTCTTGCTTGGAGCTTGTGGTGCAGGGTGAGCAGCCTGTGCAAGGTTTACCTGGCTGTTCCTCACTAACCCTGTGCTCAAGGTGGATGCCTGGCTGCTACAAGGTGGCTGAGTAGTTGCTCTGATCTAGGTCAGCAAAGCAAAACTCCTCATTCACGGAGATTTGATCAGGATTAATCTTGTCTCCTCCACAGACCTCCCTATTCCCAGAGCTCTCCCAGCCTCCCTTTGCAGGCAGGGCATAAAGGCCCCTTCTCAGGTGTGACCACCTCCTAAATCAGATGCTTTTTGCCCTGGAAGTGCTCACTGAGCACTGCTGATGATCAAAGGCTGGCTCAGGCTGTGAAGCCAAATGTCAGCTGCAAAAAATGGCACAACAGCTTTTCCATCTTGCAGCTGGATCCAGGGTGACCCCACTTGTCACACGGCCCTCTCTGGGAGCTGTGCTGTGATTGAGAGCAGGAGCAGGCCTGGCAGCAGTGTAAGGGGGTCTCTCTCTCTCTCTCTTTGTAGCTTCAATGAAGTGAAAGATGACGTGCAGCGTTACCTGTCCCAAGTGGAGCACAATGAGCTCCTAGAGAAAAATGACAAAAAAGAGCTCTACCTGCTTTTTGTCAACTGCTTGGAGGTAAGAGCTGGGCCATGAAACTGTTGCAGTTTCATGAGTGAAAGAAAGTCAAGAGTAGAAATTCTTCTGCAATTCTAGGCAGGTTTCTTGTGTATATAACTATTTTTCCAACTAGAAGGCCCAAAAGGAGTTGATATCTAATCACCTGGTCAGAACCTACTCTCAGGAATCAGCCTTGCTTTTCAAGGAAAGGCTTGTGTGTCTTTGCAGTGTTACATAAATTCTTTCCCTTGGACAAATGTCTGAGTGTTAAGACTCAAACTCCAGCACAGGAGTGCAGCAAGCAGGGCCTTTCTCATCACAGCAGCCCACTGCTGAACTGCCTTCTTGTCTCCACAAACACTTAAATTATTGTGCAGAATCTAAATTATCGTGCCTTTTGGATTGTTCCCTTTCCTCCCCTTGCATAACTTTCAGGGCTGTGGACAACTTGAGACAAATGTGACAGCAGGACATGCCCAGGANTTGCTGTGCTCGTGGCAGGGTGGGTGCTCTGGGGACACAGGGGTGGCTGAGTGAGGTGGCTCTGCCACTCAGCAGTGTTCTGGGCTCTGTCTAGGATTCCATGTGTGAAAAGTCTGAGGACAGCCTGGGATATGGACGTGGAAACAGCCTGCCTGAGGACAGAGCCTTTCCAGAGAGCTACCTCCCAGACAGCAGCAGAGAGGCTCCCCAGGAATCCTCTGTGCAATACCTGCAGGCTGTGGCCCAGGTGCGCCTGTACCTGAGCAGGGCTGCAGAGCTGATCTTTGACCTGCAGCAGCACACAGGTGAGTCTGACTGTTCTGCTGGCACCTGGAAATGCTGGCTGCAGGGCAGGTGGGCTGGACACAGGCACTGTGCTCTGCTGGGACCTGATTTGGAGCATGGCCAAGAATGAGAGCAGCAGCTCCCTTTGTCCTTGGAGGGGTCAGGCAGTGCCTGTCCCCTGTCCCAGGTGTTACAAGTGCTCTGTAGCTGGTAGCAAGGCTCTGCTGGTGGCCCCAGTGTAGTTACATGGCAGTTACACCTGTGGAAGGAGATTTATTTTATCCTCCTGATGCTAACAATGAGATTTATTTAGAGCCCACTGAATTGAACTTTAAAGTATAAATGCTGCTTCAGACCCAGGACTGCTGTAAGGATTATTGTTTTATATGAATGAGAGCTCTGCACAGCTAGAAGGGATTAAGAGTTTTTATATCAATGAGTTTATACCTTCCCTGTCAAAGAAATTAATCATTGTCTGAAAGCCGGCTGAGGAAATGCTCCAGACAACACCTGAGGAAGGGAGGGCCCTGAAGTTCTCCTGTGCAATTACATAGCACTAATAAAGGGACTTGGTGCTACAGCTGGGGCAGACAGTGAAGTTTTACAAGGTGGGATATGCTTTTGCCTTGTTGTTTCAACCTCTGTTTTTCCCCTTCAGAGCCAGAGCAGATGAAGGAGAAGCAGCGTTACCTGAGGAACGTGGAGAGGTTCTGCAGCCTGGCCAGGAACGACTGGCACCGTGTGTACCTGGTCAGGAGGATTGCCAGCCAGCACGGCATGGAGTTTGCTCAGAAGTTGGTCACAGAGCCCCGCTTCAGCTGGGTGTTTCCAGCAGAAATCCTGCAACAGGTAAAGAGGCATCTCCTGGAGATGGTTCTNTGTAGCTTCAATGAAGTGAAAGATGACGTGCAGCGTTACCTGTCCCAAGTGGAGCACAATGAGCTCCTAGAGAAAAATGACAAAAAAGAGCTCTACCTGCTTTTTGTCAACTGCTTGGAGGTAAGAGCTGGGCCATGAAACTGTTGCAGTTTCATGAGTGAAAGAAAGTCAAGAGTAGAAATTCTTCTGCAATTCTAGGCAGGTTTCTTGTGTATATAACTATTTTTCCAACTAGAAGGCCCAAAAGGAGTTGATATCTAATCACCTGGTCAGAACCTACTCTCAGGAATCAGCCTTGCTTTTCAAGGAAAGGCTTGTGTGTCTTTGCAGTGTTACATAAATTCTTTCCCTTGGACAAATGTCTGAGTGTTAAGACTCAAACTCCAGCACAGGAGTGCAGCAAGCAGGGCCTTTCTCATCACAGCAGCCCACTGCTGAACTGCCTTCTTGTCTCCACAAACACTTAAATTATTGTGCAGAATCTAAATTATCGTGCCTTTTGGATTGTTCCCTTTCCTCCCCTTGCATAACTTTCAGGGCTGTGGACAACTTGAGACAAATGTGACAGCAGGACATGCCCAGGACCCTATAATTCCTTAGTCATTTAATTACTTACATTTTTTTAAGTGACTTTGTAGTTAAAATCACCATTTATGTTCTTCCTAAGGGACAGGCAGGTAGAACTTGGCTTCTTGGAACATGGAATGTGTGTTATTCACAGCCTGCTCATGGCTCTTGCTCAGCTCCAAGCTTGGGGAATGTGGGACAGCTGGGGCACATCCTAAAAACGGTGTCTGGTGACATGGCAGAGGTTTAGGATGAGGAGGAGCAGTGGTTTGGAGGGTGCAGGGATGGTTTGGAGGGTGCAGGGATGGGTTGGGGGNGGTGCGCCTGTACCTGAGCAGGGCTGCAGAGCTGATCTTTGACCTGCAGCAGCACACAGGTGAGTCTGACTGTTCTGCTGGCACCTGGAAATGCTGGCTGAAGGGCAGGTGGGCTGGACACAGGCACTGTGCTCTGCTGGGACCTGATTTGGAGCATGGCCAACAATGAGAGCAGCAGCTCCCTTTGTCCTTGGAGGGGTCAGGCAGTGCCTGTCCCCTGTCCCAGGTGTTACAAGTGCTCTGTAGCTGGTAGCAAGGCTCTGCTGGTGGCCCCAGTGTAGTTACATGGCAGTTACACCTGTGGAAGGAGATTTATTTTATCCTCCTGATGCTAACAATGAGATTTATTTAGAGCCCACTGAATTGAACTTTAAAGTATAAATGCTGCTTCAGACCCAGGACTGCTGTAAGGATTATTGTTTTATATGAATGAGAGCTCTGCACAGCTAGAAGGGATTAAGAGTTTTTATATCAATGAGTTTATACCTTCCCTGTCAAAGAAATTAATCATTGTCTGAAAGCCGGCTGAGGAAATGCTCCAGACAACACCTGAGGAAGGGAGGGCCCTGAAGTTCTCCTGTGCAATTACATAGCACTAATAAAGGGACTTGGTGCTACAGCTGGGGCAGACAGTGAAGTTTTACAAGGTGGGATATGCTTTTGCCTTGTTGTTTCAACCTCTGTTTTTCCCCTTCAGAGCCAGAGCAGATGAAGGAGAAGCAGCGTTACCTGAGGAACGTGGAGAGGTTCTGCAGCCTGGCCAGGAACGACTGGCACCGTGTGTACCTGGTCAGGAGGATTGCCAGCCAGCACGGCATGGAGTTTGCTCAGAAGTTGGTCACAGAGCCCCGCTTCAGCTGGGTGTTTCCAGCAGAAATCCTGCAACAGGTAAAGAGGCATCTCCTGGAGATGGTTCTGGTCTCCTCTTTGCCTTCTCTTTGTGCTGCTTTGGGGTGTTCCTGCTGTTGTGTGGCTCTTGGGGGACAGGCCACAGTGGCAGTGCCCGTGAAGGTGACCTGTCCTGGCTCTCTGGTGATTGGAGTCTCTCCTGGCAGCACCTGTGGGTGGCCCTGTCTACTGCTGGTGCTCCGGGGAGGCTGAAATGCCCCAGTGCTTGGGAGGAAGAGGAGGTTGTGCCTCCCCCAGCTGGGTCATGGCCATTCCCTTGGCAGGTGCAGCACAGCCAGTCCAACCACATCGACCGGTTCCTGGTGTGCGGGGAGCGCTACCGGGCACTGCGCGACGCCGTGGCACAGGCCATGATGGAGGGCACGGCCCAGGGGCTGCTGGAGGCTGAGAAGGTACAGCCCAGTCCTCCCCAGGGCCCTGCAGGGCCTCATCCTCCCTCCAGACCCTGCTGGGGTTTGGGTGGCTCCAGTTCTGCGTCCCCACGGGCAGTGTCTGTTCCCATACAGGCACCTGGGAGGTCACTGGGGTTTGTGCTCAGGCACACCTTTTCTTTACTTTGCCCCCTGCATATCCCACTGCTGTCGCTGGGGCAAGTGTGGCCTGTCCCCTGCCACATCCTTGGTTCTTCTGCAGGCCTCCAGCAGCCCCCCAGCTCTGGAATGTGCCCACCTGCTCCTGGCCATCTTCCGAGAGGTCACTGCCCTGTACGGTGCCAGGGATCCAGGCCTTCATCCCAAGCAGCAGGTAGGACACTCCCCTCTGGCAGCTTGTGACAAACCTGCTCCAGGGGTAAGGATGAAGGGCATCTGAATCAGTGGTGGAATTTTGTTCCTGTGCTCCAGACAGGTGATGGCCCGAGCTGAGCAGGCTGGGGAGCTTTTCAAAGGGGGTAACCCACTGGGAAAGCAGCTGCCAGTGCTCTTTACTTGGGTGGGCAGTATCCAGCTGGCTTTAACTCTTCCAAATATGTGCTTTCAGCAAACAGAGGCCATGACTGAGTTCATCCAGAGCTCCCAAGTGCTGAACTCCCCCGAGCTGCAGCTCTTTGCAGTTGGCCTGGTGAGGAACGCCCTGCCCAGCCTGGCCGTGGAGCCACAGGGCTGCAGCCAGAACAGAGCCCTGCTGGAGATGGCTGTGCACATGGCTGCTGTGCTGCTCTGTGGGCACAGCCCTGTCCTGCAGCCCCTCAGGAACCTGGCCCTGCAGCCACACACCATGCAGGTAAGGGCACAGAGCTCACCTGCACTTCAGCACATCTCTGGATCCTCTGTGTCTGACCTGTCTCAACAGCAATGCTCCAACTCTCTGTTTGAGCTGTGAAACACTGGGCAGTGATTATTTCAGGGCTGTTGGGGTTAATTAGCACAACACCAAGCTCTGGCCTGGTATCTTTTTGAGGTACCTCTGCATCCTGAGCAGTATGAAGCAAATACCTTCGCTGGTATTTGGGTGAGCCAGGCTGAGAGCAGCTGGCAGCTCACACTGTGCTGTCCTGCCTGCTCAGAGAGCACTGGCTCCTCAGTCAGGGGGAGGGAGCTGCTACTCTGCTACTCCTGGCTCCCCAAGATAAAAGGGAAGATGCTGGGACCAGGAATGGTCCAGGAGATGCACCAGGAATGCAGTGCAGGACGTCTGTAGCGTGCACGTGCAAGTCTTAACAATACTGACAGTTCTAAGAGTGGATTTTCAAAGGTGAACCTGAAAATCTGCATCTCCATCACCTGCCTGACCTCTGCTTTCAGGTGTCTCTTGTTCCCCAGTGTGAACAGAGAACCAGTGAGTGACTGCTAGAGGACAGAGCTGATTTACAGATCCTGTTGTGCCTCTTTCCCTCCTCAGCACTCGTTTCTGCCCACGATGCCCGAGGACATGGTGGCTCAGGCGAGGACCTGGGAGGAAGTACGAGATCTGCACTGGTATGGTGAGTGCTGCTGCCAGGCTGGGGAAGGCATTCCTTGGGCTTGGAGAATGAAACTGTTCCACATGTGAGGACAAACACTCCTCAGCATGAGTTATCCTTGGGAAATCCAGGTTTGTAGTGGTGACAGTTTGTGTGGGTGATGCACCAAAGGACATCCAGTGCTGTTTAGTCCTTAGTCTGCAGCTGTTCAGAGCTTGAGGGGGCACAAGGGCACCACAAACAGGGTGTGAGAGGAGAGCTCTGCCACCTTCCTGGCTGGCTTTTGTCTCTGCTTCCCACAGCTGGACCTTCCTGCAGCTGGGAATGGGGGCTGGGAGCATTCCTGCCCCTGGCAGCAGAATCTGTCAGCCTTTCATTTTCTGTTTCTCAAGGAGAAGCAGCCCTGAAAAATTCCTTGGCTTCCTATGTGGGTCTGTCAGTGCTTTGGGATAGTCAGGGCTTTTGATTAGAGCTTGAAGCATATTTCTTGCTCCAGGATGATGGTCCCCTAAGAAAGAGGCTTTATAAATCCTTCTTAGAATAATGTCCTGTTTGTTTCTCTTCTGACAGAATGTCCCAATGGCCACCTCTGCACTGTGGGAGAGGTAAGAATTTGGGACTGGCAGGAATTTAAGCAGACAAGGTTTTCAACAATAAACTGCTTTATTTTGTTTACTGGTTTTAATGTTCTGATGCAGAGTTCCACTTCTAAACTCGGTATTACTGACAATTTTGTTATTGTAATGTAAAATTTAGAATACCCCTAACACTTGCACCATAAATTAGGACACATCAGGCAGAGGCCCAGTTTGTAGCAGGGTTTGAATTAACCACTGACAGCTTGGACTTCTGTTTCACTCCCTTTCTCTGCTTGAGGAGCTGCTGCTCCTGAATTCAGTGTTCTCCTGTTGCTTTTCCCAGTGTGGCCTCCCCATGGAGATGAGCCGCTGTCCCGACTGCCAGGCACCCATTGGAGGCATTGAGCACAAACCCCTGCAGGGCTTCCAGCTGTCCAGGTGGGCTTTGCTTCAACACCTTTGCAGTGCTAAATGATGTAGGACTCACCTGTGATGCCCTCAAAGGCCAGAGGTACCAACCACTTCATGCTGCTCTCTGGAAGGTATTAGGAAGGGATGGCCAAGCAAGAGTAACCACCCAGCAAAACCAACAAAATTTGCTTTTCTGTCTACAAAGCTGACTGAAAGCTTTCACTCCCCTGTGGCACTTTGAATTGGCAGCTTTTATGGCATTCAGAGAGACTGGGGGTCAAAAAGGCATTGCTGGGTATCAGAGATGCCTTGTGTGGTTTTTGTCAAGGCAAAAAAACCAAGACCCTGTGTACACCTTCCCTACAGGAATCGTGAAGACAGAACTCAGACTGGCCACATTCTTGGAGATGTGGAGCGCAGGAGAACACTGGGAATGTCTGACAGGGGCGTGTCCCCCATGGTCTTTGTGCTGCTCCGTTTGCTCACTCACCTGTCCATGCTGCTGGGAGCCTCCAGAGACCCTCAGGTATCTTCAAAATGTGATCACACAAAATGCAGGGAAATCTTTGTATGCTGCTCGTCCTTTTCATCACGTTGCCATGTGACCAGGGCAGTCTGTCAAGATGCAAGGCCCAAATTCCCTCCCTCCTTGCCCAGGAGGGATTTTGGTTAATTCCTGCACTTCCATGCAGGCACATCCACCCAGGTGGCAGGAATCCCACAGGTGGGGGTGCCTGGCAGGACTGAGCTCTGTGTGCCTTGTGCCTCCCTGGATGTTTTTGGCTGTGCTCAACTCTTGCCTTTGTTGTCCTCAGTCCCTGGGAAGGATGATCAAGCCGGCAGTGGAGGATGTGGTGAGCTTCCTGCAGCAGCACATTCAGGAGGACTTGGCACAGCTGACCAGGATTTTGGGGAAGAGTGTGGATGACACTATCAGCATGCTGCATCTGGTGCTCAGCAGCCTCCTGCAGGCCCCTCAGCAGCAGCCAGGCCAGTGTAAGAAAAGCCACCTGCCCTGTCCTGCCTGGGGCTGCATTTGAAGGGCTGTGGCCACGCAGCTGCTGTGCTGATAAACCACTTCCAACAGCAGCAGCTGAGCTGAAGAGGAAAACAGAATTTCAAGCTTGTTTCTTACTGTAGGGAGGGAAGAATTTCTGGCTGTTTGCTTCTTTCAGTCAAGCACATGGGGTTTGCAAGGTTTGGTGCAGTCAATGACTCTGGAAATGAATTATTGACAGTACAAGGTGCTGCCAGATGGGCAGAGCCTGCAGCTCCTGAGCAGGGCTGCTCTCCCAGCACTGCAGCTCCTGCTGTGTGCAGCCTGGCTTCTGTGCTGCCTCTCAGTGACTCCCAGAAGTTCTTTGGGAGCAGAGGGGTGGCACAGTGGGGTTCATGGTGGGGTCTGGAGTCATTGTGGCACAGAGGGATTTATGTGTAAATAACCCATATTTGGAGTGTGGGACAGCAGCAGTCAGTATTCCAGGCTTCAGTCTGTCATTGATTGTGGTCTGACCTTGGACAATCTGTTCAATCTTTCTGGGGTTATGAAGGAGTTGTATAAATATCCCCATGATTCACAGGAATGACTGGCTGAAGCTTCTGGAAACCAGGATCAGTGTGTGATGTTTGGGTGTCAGTCTCCAGCTGGACCAAGACACTCAGTTAACTGCTAGGACCTGTGAATCTGTGCTTTTCTTTTCACTGAAGTACTGCAGATGTAAGAGGTGAAATATTCCTGTTGCAGGGCTGGTGCAGTTCGATGCTTTTCTCTCCACCAAGGAGAAGAGAAACAAATGGGAAGAAATCGTTGCAAACACAATTGTTCCTGAACTGAAGGTGAAAAATCTGCTGTACGGAGTCAGGCTTAGCTCAGTTGAAGGTATTTCACAATATCCAATAATTCACTATTTTTTAATGCAGGATTTGGATAAAAAGCTTCTGAAGTTAAACCGACAGATACAAGAGGATGAGAGAATCTCCTCCAACCCCATAGTGAAGATCATGTATGGGGACCCAGCTGCATTCCTGTCCCAGCTGCCAGGGGACAGCCACATCCACCACTCCAAGATGTGGAGCTGCCGCAAGAGGGTCTCAGTGGAGAACCTGGGCCACGTTGTGCAGCAGAAGAATGCCAAGGACACTGTCCCTCTCCTCTGGAAGTTCCTGCAGAAGGTGGGGGTGGCACAGGGATGAGAGCCTGGGATTGCCCAGGACTAAGCCATGTTTGGATTACCCAGTTTCTTTGTTCGCAGTACTTGCTGTGATCTTGAGAATGAACATGGAAAATACAAATGTGTTGTCTTTTAAACATTTAAGAAGTAATGCCATAAAAGTATTCCCAACTGGTTTGTCCAAGCCCAGCCTTACCCACAGGTTTCCTTTCCTCTTCCAGGAAACTGAGCTGAGGCTGGTGAAATTCCTACCAGAGATTCTGGCTCTGCAGAGAGACTTGGTGAGGCAGTTCCAGAACACAGCAGAGATCAAAAACTGCTCCATCAGGGAATTCCTATGGGAACCCCACTCAGGTGAGGAGACCCTGCCAGAACCCTAATTAATGAAAGTGCTGGATTGTGCAGTTGAAAGCAAAGGGGGAAACTCACATTTTTCTTTTAACTCTCATCCAGATGAACTGCAGACCTGGATAGGGGTGGAAAAGTTACCAGATGACTTTAAAAGGAATTAAGTACTGGAGATTTCTTATGAGGGGTGGGAGCTCTGCGCAGTGCAGCAGTGGTTATGTTGGCATTTTAAGCTCAGGGCTTGCCTAAAGAGTGGAGTAAACATCCTCCCCTTCCTTTCATGAAGTTTGTGGCAACTCCTTCCATTGTATTTAAGTACAATCACTGATGTTTTTAAGTACTTATGGAAAAGTACATAAAGGTCATGCAGAATCAGACCAAGGACCAACCCATCCTCATGGCCTGGGCCAGGAGCACACAGTAATGGAAAAATATTAACAAACCGAGCAAATGACTCCATTTGATACCTTTAGAAAGGTGTTTGGTGCCTGTTTAGTCTCTTGAGCAGTTGGAGCAGTTGCCTGGAGTTCAGCAGTGTGCTCTGAAGATCCCTGTATTGCAGAGTTTCACCAGGAAAAGGCATTTCATCAATTTATCTTCCTGTTGTTTCTCAGATGTGATGAGGGACCAGTTAGAGAGGAGAGTTAATGTGTTTCTATCTGTCTGGAACAAGCTGAGAAGCTCCCTGGACACCAATGGTGAGCAGCTTCTTCCCCAGCCCTGCTACTCGTTTGGAGTTCAGGTTCCTCCCATCAGTGATGCTGAGACACAGCCTCAAAATTGAGCTTGGCCATTGAATTTTAAGAATCTAGGTACAAGGGGAAGAATTTATTTCCCTCTTGTAGTACTCTGACCTGGACTTGTTTCCTTTCTCCCCTGAACGTGTTACCTTTCCTCCTTATCCCTAAGGCTGAGAGTACAGCTTTTCTCAGGCTCAGTACCTTTCCCTGCCCTGGCTCAGCCTGGGCTGGCCCTGGGCCTCCTCAAACACTGCTGTCTGTGTTCCAGGGGAAATCAAGCTGCCTAAAGGCTACTGTGATGCTGATCTGAGCATGGACAGCAGGCTGGAGGTGCTGCTGCCACGGAGGCAGGGGCTGGGGCTGTGCTCCACGGCCCTGGCCAGTTACCTCATCGGGCTGCACAACGACTTCGTGCACTCTGTCAACAGCCACACCAAGGAGGACGACAGGTGTGCTGCTCTTCCACTCCCTGGGCTCTGCTGCACTCCCTGCTCCCTCTCAGTCAGCTTTCCCTGCTCCACAGAGGCCTCTCCCTCTGAGCAGAGGCCCTTGGCTCCCTGCAGGTACCTGATCAGCCCCTCGGAAGTGGCCGACCTGCACCTGATCAGTTACGAGGTGGAGAGAGACCTGATCCCTCTGATCCTGTCCAACTGCCAGTACAGCATGGAGAAGGGAGGGGAGACACTGCAGGACTTCGACCTGGAGAGGATCCAGCAGCAAGTGATCAGCAAGCTCCTGCAGGGGAAGCCTCTGATCACGCTGACGGTAGGAGGGGCAGGGGCTGTGCAGCCAGGAGGGCACTGGGAGCAGTTTTCCAGAGCTTTCACATCCATGGGTTTCTCTCCTGACAGGGAATCCCCACCCTGGTGTACAGGCACGACCGGAACTACGAGCAGCTGTTCAATGATGTCAGGAATAAGCTGGAGCAGGTGGGTTTCTGCAAGCATGAAATCCCTGATTTTCCAAGGGTTTTCTGTCCCTTGCCTGCTGATTTCTCAGCATGCCTTTGGTAAGTGCAATGTGTGTTGTCAGTCAGGATTTACAAAGAAATGGGAGATAGCTCAGCATTTCATTTCACTAAATCTGGGGCTCTGTCACCTTCTGTGATTTGAGCAATTTGAACAGAAAAAGGAATGGCTCTAAAATAATCTTAACTGTGACTTTGTGGTTCTCAGAGTGCTCTGCCCAGTTCTGTGATGAACATGATCAGCGGGGAGCTGCAGTCCTACAGTGACGTTTGTGATGCTCTGTCCCTCACTGAGATCACCCTGGGCTTCCTGGCCATGGCTGGTGACAATGCTGACATGCTGCTGACTGACTACATCCAGCAGGTTCTGCAGATGGGGGACCAGACAAACCCTCATGTGCTGCAGGTGAGTCCTGAGGGCACAGGGTAAAACCTGCCCTGGTTTGTGCTAAATCCTGAGCCCTCTCACTTTCCCACTGCCTGTTGTGATACCAAAAACTGGATTATTGAAGGCAGATGGGGAAGGGTGAGAGGGCAGATGGGCTCCACCTGGGCTGAGGGGCTGGTTGAGCTCTGTGCTGAGCCCTCTCTGGGCAGGGCAGGCTGGGGACAGGCTCCAAGGACATCCCTCACATCCATAATCACATCCTGCTTCCTCTTGCAGGCCCTCAGGCGGTGCCAGCTCAGGCACAGCATGGCCCTGTGGCAGCTCCTGTGTGCCCACAAATCCGAGCAGCTGCTGCGCCTTGGCAGGGTATGGAGCCCCCCAGCACCTCTGTGGGACCTGCTCTGCTCTGCCTGCACCTGCTCAAATATTTGTTTGGGGTTTTTTTTTTCTCCCCTCGCTGCATTTTTAGGATCCTTTTGCAGACGTCAGTTCAGACTACAAAGAAGAGCTGAGCCCAGAGCTTGCCAAGCTCCTGCACACCTTCCTGGTGCACTCCAGGCTGGAAACCTTCCTGCAGGAGCTCCACGAAATGATCATCCTGAAGCTGAGACGTGTCCGAGCCGTGGAGGAGTTCAGACCCATGTGGGGGTAGGAGTTACACACCCAAACCCACCCCAGTTGTTGTTAACTGAGGCTTCTCTGCCTCTGAGCCTGCACACAATGGGAAGCAGTTCCCTTGGGAAATGCCTGTCCTGGGGGGACACAGCCCAGCCAGCAGCATGAGGAATATCCACACCCATTTCTGGCAAGTGTCACTCCCATCTCACACAGGCTCTCCTGGGGACACTGCTGGAACATACCAGGAGCTGCTGTCCGTGGGCACAAACACAAACTCTTCTGCAGGCACTTGGATAAAACAATAATATAATCACAAACTCATTAAGACTGGAAAAAAGCCTCCACAATCATCAAGCCCAGCCTTCAGGGACAGGCACATTTAGTTCTGCATAAGCACAGCCCAGAGCTCAGCTCTGCCCTGCAGCCTCCCCTTGCTGGGCTCTGTGCCTCCAGTTGGCTGTTTAACCCTTCTCACTACACATACACCTGTAAAATTGTGATTATTGAGTATTTTAGGTGGTGTGATGCACTGATAGTGTGGCACTCATGGTTTGCTGTACCCCAGCTGTTAACGCTATTGTGCTCTGTCTTCCAGCCTGAAGGAATCACTCTTGCCTTACCTTTATGACAAAGACTCTGAGCTGGCTGTGGAGCTGGAGGACACATTCCCAGATGAGATTCTCCTGTCTCATGCTGCTGGTACCTGGAGAGCAGCTGCTCTCTTCAAGCGGGAGCACAGGGACACCTAGGACAGGACCCTGCCAGGGAATGGCAGTGCCACAACACCCCCGTCGGGGCTTCTGGAACTTTGGGCATTTGTTTGGGCTTTGTTGGTTGTTCTTTGGGTTTGGGGTTGTTGTTTTTACACCTGATGTGAAGAGCAGAGGTGGCCGTGGGGGAGGAGGACGGTGAAACAGACCCAGCAGCTCCATGTGAATCCTGGATCAGCGCAGCCCCAGAGCCACTGGAGGAACATGAAGGACATTTTTCAGAAACCACGGTGCCCTCGTGCCGGGACAGGGATTTATGTTTTACAATCTGCGTTCCTCCTGACACTGCTTTGTCAGTGCGGGGATGCAGAGCCGGCTCCTGCCCGGTGCCTCCCGCTTCGGCCCTGAGGGCCGGACAGGGCTCCTTGCCTGCCTTAATCCCGGCCCTCCCGCCTTGTCCCGGGCCGGCTTCTCCCCTCTCTTCCCCAATAAACTCGTTCAACTCCCGCGGCAGCTCCCGGCTCCTTCCCCCGCCCGGGGCCGGGGACCGATCGGTGGGGCCGGGGACCGATCGGTGGGGCCGGGGACCGATCGGTGGGGCCGGGAATCGATCGGTGCTGGCGGCCCGGAACGGCCGTGCCCGGCCGCGCGTTCCGGGGGACGGCGGCGCTGGGGATGGGCGGGCCCGGTACCGCCATGGCCGCGTCCCCCGCCCGGCGGCGCCGCTGGGAACGGTAACGGGGCTGGGGCTGGGCTGGGCCGTGGGGATCGGGAGGGGACAGGCCCTGGGGACCGCGCGGGGCTCCCCGGCACCGCCGCTGGGAATGGGCTGTGGC
>VZTZ01009886.1:16636-31841 GCA_013400955.1 Drymodes brunneopygia | reverse complement strand
CCCGGGAGGAGCCCCCGGGAGGAGCCCCCGGGAGGAGCCCCCGGTGCTCTGTCCCCGCCGTGGTTGGGTCTGGGGGCTCCCCGGCAGCGAGCGGGGCGTGGTTCGTGCCGGCCGGGACGGGGGCTCGGGAGGGAGCCCCGCTCTGACCGCGGTACCGGGGTCCCGCAGGGAGCAGGCCCGGCTGAAGGGCAGCGTGGTGGAGGAGGACACTGAGGAGTGGCAGAAGGATCCCGATTTCACCGGGCTGGAGAGAGTGGGAGGTGTGGATTTGTCCTACGTCAAGGGGGACGAGAGCCGTGCCTGCGCCTCCCTGGTCGTGCTCAGCTTCCCGGCCCTCCAGGTACGAGGCGAGCCCGAACCTCGGGACGGGATATTGGGAAGGAATTGTTCCCTGTGAGGGTGGGCAGCCCTGGCACAGGGTGCCCAGAGAAGCTGTGGCTGCCCCTGGATCCCTGGAAGTGCCCAAGGCCAGGCTGGACATTGGGGCTTGGAGCACCTGGGATAGGGGAAGGTGTCCCTGCCCATGGCAGGGGTGGCACTGGATGGGCTTTAAGGTCACTGCCACCAAGCCATTCCATGGTTCTGTGTGTGTTCAGCTAACCTTTCAATTGTGTGTTCCCAAGAAAGATAAACAGGAAAAAAAAGTGTAAGGATTTAGACAGAAGTTTAGGAAGGTGTGATACAAACAGCTCCCAACTGCAGGCGTTTTTTTGGGATAGCTGGGAGCTCCCACAGGGTCCAGAGGAGCTGCAGGGTCTGCTCGGGGAGCTGGTGCCCTTGGGCAGAGGGAGGTGTTGGCAGTGCTCCGGTGCAGAGTCCTGTGTGTGAGTTCTGCTGGGAATCAGCTGATAACATGGGCTGTGACAGGAAAGCTTTTCCAAACCTGCCATGGATCTCACATCTCACAGCCGTTTTACTTGAACTAATAAAGATTTTTAGTCTCTTTCCCAGCTTTCAAAACGATATAAAAATTATCTTTAACTGTAGAAGCTCTAACAAGCAGAGGAATAAAGTTTGATGCTGTCTGCTGGGATTTTAATGAACTGAATCTCAATTTCTGCTGTGAGCTGCAGGGCAAGGCAGGAATAATTGTTTTGTGCTGCCTTACGGATGTTGCCCTGGTTTTACAGGGCCCCATAAGTTGTAACACTGTAACTATAGTTTTTCATGTTTTTTTTGTAAACATGGTCCTTGTTTTTTTTAACCAGCCGGGATTGTTTTGCACTTGTGGAATTGTTTTTCATTCCTTTCCCTGGGGTGGAGAAAGATGATTGACCATGTCTTTGTCCTGTAAACCTTCAGGGGTGTTGACCCTTTTCACCAATCCTTGATTGTCTTTAGAAACGTATAAAAATAGGTAAATAAAGAAGGGCAGGGCTTTTGGTCGGTGCTGCCTGGAGAATCCACTGCTGCTCTGAGACCCGGGGGTTTCTTCTGTTGCCAGCTGGGCAACATACAGGGTTTCCTTTGACCTGTCCCTGGGTTTAAAAGGGGCGAGCAGAGGGCCATGAGCCCGAGGAGGAGCCTGTGGAGCAGCCAGGGGCTCTGTTTTCCCTGCCCCAGGTGCTGTACCAGGATTGCCACATGGTGCCCGTCACTGCCCCGTACGTGGCCGGGTTCTTGGCCTTCCGAGAGGTGCCTGTCCTGGTGGAAGCCGTGCAGAGACTGCAGCAGGAGGAGCCCCAGCTCCAGCCTCAGGTGTGCTGTGTTCTTCTTGTCCCAGCTTGGGGTGTACTGGCTGCAGAATGCTGGGAAAGGTTTTATCTTTCAGGAGCTGGAGCTGGGGCAGGAGGGGCATGGTCAGAGCTGTGCTGGAGCATCCGTTCCCTTTCCTGGGGGAGCAGGGATGGGGAGCTGGGAGCAGCCAGGCCTTCCATGGCACTGAGGTGTGCAGTCCCACACTGCTGCTGCTTTAGGGTCAGGCACAGGCAGGAAGAACGAGAACTGAGGAACCAGCAGAGATTTCTCCCTCCTCCCAGAGCCAGCATCCCTGGCTGCTCCTTGGAGTGCTCTCAGTGCCCAGGAAATAACATTTCTGCTTTGGCTTTTTCAGGTGCTTCTGGTGGATGGGAATGGCCTGCTCCATCCCAGAGGTAGGCTGCTCCTGGAGGGCCCTGCTCTCCTGCTCCCTGAGCTGCTCCTTGGGGTTCCTGCTCCCTGGTGTCCTGCAGCTACAGGGTCTGCTTGTTGGCAGGGTTTGGCACAGCCTGTCACCTCGGAGTCCTGACAGACCTGCCGTGCATTGGAGTGGCCAAGAACCTCCTGCAGGTGGATGGCTTGGTCAAGGATGAGCTTCACAGGGAGCAGGTTAGGCCAGGCTGGGATTTATTCCTGGTTTTTAATATCCCAATTATTATTACAATTATGTGCTAATGAGCTGACCCCGTGTGTGTTTATCCCTAGGTTCGTTCCCTGCAGAGTTCAGGAGAGGCATTCCCACTGACAGGCACCTCGGGGAAGGTCCTGGGCATGGTGAGTGTCCCTTAGCCACTTGTCACTGTCCACAGTGGGGCTGTCTCTGTAATCCTGTCCTGGAAGGCAGGTGTGAACAGGGACCTGTGACACTGCTGGCCCCCTCCTGAGAGCCCAGGTGTGAGCAGTGACCTGGGACACTGCTGGCCCCCTCCTGAGAGCCCAGGTGTGAGCAGGGACCTGTGACACTGCTGGCCCCTTCCTGAGAGCCCAGGTGTGAGCAGGGACCTGGGACACTGCTGGCCCCTCCTGAGAGCCCAGGTGTGAGCAGGGACCTGGGACACTGCTGGCCCCCTCCTGAGAGCCCAGGTGCTTGCAGGGAGTTGGCAGCTCAGGTGTTGAGAACATTCATGGCTGTGGCACCTGAGGTGCTCCAGCAGCCTGGAGTGTGAGCTCAGCCTGGGAGAGGTGCCAGTTCCGTGGCAGCTCCCTGGAATCAGCCTGGGAGCATCTGATTCAGAGCAGAGCGGGAACAGGCAGCTGTGAGACACTTCCTGGGAGTGCTGTCAGGCTGTGCTGGCACAGCTCCCTTATCCCAGAGCAGCATGAGCATTTGGGGAAGGACCAGGAGGCACAAACAGTCCCTGGAGGAAACACTGGGGTGGAGAAGATGTTCAGGAAGGCTGGGAGCTGCAAACACAGAGCCACCATCCCACTCGAGGGGTCTGGCTGGCTCCTAGTTCCACTGCCCCTCTGGCTGTGTTCACGTGAGCCCCCTCAGTGCCTGACCTCTCCTTTGTGGCTGCACAGGCGCTGCGGAGCTACAACAACAGCTGCAAGCCCCTGTACATCTCCGTGGGCCACCGGGTGAGCCTGGGCACGGCTGTGCGCCTGGTCAGGGCCTGCTGCCGCTTCCGCATCCCGGAGCCCATCCGCCAGGTACGGGGAGCAGGGCCAGCAGCAGGGGGTGCCCAGCAGCAGGGGGTGTGTGCCCAGCAGCAGCACTCTGTGTGTGTGTGTGTGTGTGCCCAGCAGCAGCACTCTGTGTGTGTGTGTGTGTGTGTGCCCAGCAGCAGGGGGTGCCCAGCAGCAGGGGGTGTGTGTNGTCTGTGCCCAGCCCTGTCTGTGTGTCTGTGCCCAGCCCTGGGTGTGTGTGCCCAGCCCTGGGGGTGTGTGCCCAGCCCTGGGTGTGTGTGCCCAGCCCTGGGTGTGTGTGCCCAGCACTGTGTCTGTGTGTGTGCCCTGCCCTGGGCTGCTCCGGAGCCTCAGTTTGCCCCTCCTCTGCTGTGGGCCCGCCCCTGCCGGGCTGTGCCCGCAGCCCCTGGTGGTGCTCGCTGATCTCCCGGGCCCGTTCTCCTGCTGCAGTGCCCGGCAGCGTTCCCAGCCCTGCCTGCAGACCCAGCGGGACTGATTTCCTGCTGCCTCTCCGCGGGCAGCTCCCGCGGTGCTGCTGTTCATCCCCAGGAGCTGGGGATGCAGTTTTTCTGGGCACTTGGAGCCCAGTACAGCCCGCAGTGCTGCTCCTCTGGGCCTTTCCCGCTGCCGCACAGAGCCACCAGCCAGCAGGTGACAGCACTGCATCACTGTCACCGAGCTGCTGCTGCCACCGAGGCTCGGCCTTGGCTGATTAAATCGCAGCAGAACTTGGGGAAGGGCTCTGGAGAAGCTCAAAGCCTCTGGGACTTCTGACCTGGCAAGTGCTTCCCTTCTCTCTGAGGTCACTCTACTGTTGGTGGCTCCACAGCCCAGAGCCAGGTGTGACCCCACGGCCTGCCCGGGTATCCCTGGCCCCAACACTGCCCTGGGACAGCCCGTGGGCATTGCTGGTGTGCCAGGCTGGTAGGGTCAGGGGTGTGCCCAACTGAGCAGCCCTGCTGGGCACTGCTCCCTGGAACTGAGATTCTACCTACAAACCACCCCAAAATCTTAACTGCTTGGAGCAAAACAAGCCTTGGGGTGTCCGTAGGGGAGCTCCTTATGTAACCTGCTCCAGCCAGGGACAGATGCCTCTGCAGAGCTCCAAGCCAGCTCTGCAGCTCGGCGTGTTCAAAGGGAAGGGAGAAGCATTCCCTTTGGAAACAAAAACGTGTCTGGGAGTTTTTCATCACACTCATTTTGCTTCCAGCCATCTCCAGGATTTGCTCGTGTTTGGAGGCTCTTCCAGCTCTCTGTGACCTTTTCCTTAGAGAGGTGGAATGAATTATTATCACTTTTCTTACAGAGAGATGAACAATCCAACAGGGGAGTGTGCTTACTCTGGAGGCATGGCAGGGGATGAGGACACTTAAACCTTTCCATGGGACTTGTCCCTGCTGCACTTCCTCTGTGTGGTGACTGACACAGCTCTTGGCACAGGCAGCGCTGAAGAGCCTCAGCTCTTGAGCACCTGGAGCTGGAGTTGGGAAGGAGGAGGCTGTGGAGAATCCTGCCATGGGTGGCTGACGTGGCCTTTTTGCCATGGTATGTCCCCAGAAACTGCAGACCTGATGGGTGAAGTGTTTACAGATTTCCCAGTGTCAGGAAAGACCTGGGGATCATCAGATTCTGCTCTGGAAGTTATGACAGCCCTGGAAATAAAACAGTATGTGGGAGCTCAGCTGCCCACAGCTCCTGAGGTTTGTGTGAGGGCAGCATGTGCAGTGCAGCTGCTGGGGGAGCTCAGCCCTCCTGCTGGAGGGGATGTGGTGCTTCCTGGGAATGCAGCACTATCCAGGCAGGGAGCAGGAAGGGTTTTCCATTTGCATTCAGCCCACAGTGTGCCTGTGCTGCCAAGGAACTGGCGGTGGTGCAGATGAGAGAAGTGATCTCTGAAGAAGCAGAGGGATGAACTTCCCTTGTCACCTGCAATCAGTATTTACATCCCACTCAGTGCTTGTTCCACGTGCCAGTGCCAGGCCCCTCCAGGAGAGCTGTGCTCTGTGGTGAGGTCCTGCACAGGGCTGCTCCTTCAGAGCTCCCAGGCAGCAACTGAGGCAGGCAGGAGCTGCCATCCCAGAATAACCAGCACAGCACTCAGCCTGAGTGGGCCTGGAACAATCCAAGTGCTGCTGAGAGAGCTGCCCTTGCCCCCTGACAGAGCTCAGACCCTCCCTGGTGCTTGCCCACACTCCAGGCCTGCTCATTCCCAGGATCCCTGAGCACAGCAGGGAAGCAGCAGCTGGTGCCACTCTCCAGCTCCCAGGGATTGCACCAGGGGCCTGCTCTGCTCTGCTGGGTCAGGTTCCTGCTTGGCTCTCCCCACCCTCCTGCTCACTTGGTGCTTCCTCCAGCTGCCCTGTGCCCAGTGGGTTTGGGCTGGCTCAGGAGGGGCTGCTGGGGCAGCCTGAGGGTGCTCCAGGTCCCCCTCTCAGAAACACTGAACACTTACCCTCAGAAGGATGAGACAGGACATCAGCCTCTCCTCTGGGACTGGCCATCAGTCACTGTGTCCTGAGACTGCAGCTCCCTCTGGGTGCACCCCATCCATGCTTGCTGTGCACAGGGACCACCCTCAGATAACAGGCAAAGCAACATTTCCACAGCCAGCACTCACCCCCTCTGAAAATAGCCCAGGTCTGTTAGGAATATTGCAGGACAGTGATCCATCTCATTGATCAGCCCGTGGTTAATCACTGCCCTAAGCTGACTCCAGCCCTCTGTTAGGAGTGGGCCCTGCCTGGGGACTGCCACCTCATCAAGCACTCGCTGATGTTCTCAGCAGATCGTGGCTGGGGTTTCTCTTCCCTAGAAAAATAGCTGGTAGCTGTGCCTCCTGCTCCTTGGTCTCCCCGTGGGGACTATTGAGCAGCCTTCTTCCCTGGTTATAAAATCCGTCACATAATCACTTATCCTGAAGAGTGATCAAAGTTTTTTGTCAGTTCGGTTATGAAACTGTCCAATTATAGACAAAAGGGGAAAAAAAAATCTCCCAAACAAACCACCCCTTATGTAACTCTCTCCTCCTCAGCTGGCAGGAGGCTCTGCAGTTGTGGAGCAGCTTCTAGCAGCAGGCACAGCCTCTGCCCAGGGCTCAGGTGAGGGGCCTGGGGGCTGCAGGAGAGGCTCCTCGGGAGCAGCAGGCTGGGGAGAGCAGCAAATGCCTCAAGGACAGTCTCTGGGGATGTGTTAACCCAATTTCTGAGCTCGTCACTAGACACTGTGAAGCTTTTCCAGCTGGGAAGGTCACATCCTGCTTTGTGAGTGGGGAGAGACTGCCTTTGAGGTGGGCACAGCAGCTGCTCGGAAATGTCACAGCCTTGTGTTTGGGAAAGAAGTTTCTAAAAGAGAAATAAACTTTGAAGGACTGTAAAAATCAGCTGCCAGTCCTCAGAGCTGTCCATGAGCCCAGCATGAGCTTCTGATGGCATCAAGGGTCTGCTGCTGGTGTCGTGCAGCACTGGAGGGCTGAGCAAACACCTCGGGGTGGGGGCAGGAACACCCAGTAAATCCCAGCATCACTTCCTGATAGTTCCTGGGATGTGCTTGGTGCTCTCCTTGCCCCAGTCTTCTCTGCCTTGCTGAGCCATGCAGTGTTCCTGGTGGGGTGTGGATGGGATAACAGAGGAGGCACCAGCCAGGCTGCTCAGCCCATGCTCACTCATTTTCCTCCTTGGTTCCAGGCTGACATCAGGTCCAGGGAGTACCTTCGGAAGCAGCCCCGTGCTCCACTGGAGGTGCTGGAGGCTCTCCCTGCCAGCCCAGAGAGGTGGGTGTGTGGGCAGAGGGGATCTGCTCATGGCATGAGCTGCAGTAATGGCATTAAAGGTCCAGGCAGGGTAACAAGGTGAGCTCAGTGGGGAGCTCAGGCCAGGTGCTGCCTCCAGAAGGTGATTTGGTGATTTCTGCTCCGTGTGGCCACGCTGCCTCACACGTTGCCTCTGACAGAGCTGTGTCCTGAGCTGGGAAGGGCAGAGGGGATTTGGTCTTTTTTCAGCACTGGTCATAAGCCCTAACGCCCACAGGTGTGACCTGAGGGTGAACAGAAATACCTGCAGGGAGCTGGCTTTGGCCCCCAGGTCTTGGGGAGGGTCAGAGTCCCCCTCTCTTACATAAGGTGGGCCAGTGGGTGTCACTTCAGGGGTAAATCCTTGGCAGGTCCCCTGAGGTGCAGGACTCAAGCTCACCAAGTGCCAGTTGTTTGTGCCTGTTGACTTCTACTTTTTTTAAAACTTTCTCATTTTTGTTCCCAGCAGCAAAAAGGAGGCTGAATTGGAGGATTAGTCTGGTCCAAGAAAAAAGTGCAGAGCTCCTCTTCGCTGGGTCCTGTCCTGCACCAGGGCTGAGTCCTGCTGGCTGCAGGAGCCCAGTGCCACCCTGAGGCACAGCTGTGCCAGGCTGTGTCCCTGGGGACAGCACCAGCCACTGCTCAGGGACAATCCTTGCAGTGAATTTCTCAGGGTTTGTTTTCAAGTATTGTTAAAATCTTGATGTGAGCAAAGGCTCACAGGTAAGTGTGCAACATCTCACTGGAGTCCCTGGGCAGCTGCAGGGGGTGATTTACAGAGATGTTGAGGCATTTCCACTGCAGAGCCACCCCGTGTCTCCCACCACACCTCCGTGGCACAGAGCTCTCCCTTCCTGTTGTTTTTGGAGCAGCTTCCCCTGTCCCTGCAGCCTGGGCTCTCCTGTTCCCTCTGCACATCCCTGGGGAGCAGCAGCCCCCTTCCAGCTCTAGGTGGAACAGCCCTGCTGCCCAGCTCTGCCTGAAGGAAGGATCATCTCAGAGGAAAGGATGGGAGAAATCTCCCTCCCAGGAGGATGGGGAGGGAGGTCATTCCTAGCACAGGAGGCTGTGGCTGCTCAGGGTCTGTCACTGGGTGTTCCCTCTTCCCGCTGGGATCTGGGTGTTTTGATCCATGGAGGGTCCATGTGCTCAGCCTGTGAGGGACCCAGGGCTGGGGACACTGCTGTCCTTGGCTGGCCTGAGCCCCCCCGGCTGCCTCTGTCCAGGGGTGAGGAAAAAGCAGGTGAAAAAAAACCAAAACAGCATTAAAAAGTCCGAGCACATGGCTCTGCATCACTGCCCCAGCTTCCCTCTGCGTGAGCCTCTGAACTCTCCTTCCCAGTCCAGGGAAACTCAGATGACTCTGGATGAAGTCACCTGGGGAGAGTCTGGGAGGAGGCTGATGCTGCTGTGTCCTGCAGGAGCCAGGGGCTCTGTGCTCCAGGGTTGGGCTGTGCCTGTGCCCTGGGAGGCTCTCCCAGCTGCCCAAACCCGGGTGCTTAAAGGAAGGAGCTAATCTCAGTGTTTGGTGCCTGCTTGTGGCTCTTTGGACACAATAAGGGATTAACTTGGTCTTTATCTAATTGGTTTATAACCCTGGGAAGGGAAAATCGCTTTGTAATGCTTGAAACCTCTTAACAGAAACTCAGAGACTGGAGCTCGAGTGTCCTTTGAAATAAACTCATACATGGCTTGTCTTTTTTAACTCTCTGTTTGCTGGAAGTTGGGCTTTTCTGGGTATTCAGTTGTTTGGAATCAGAGGAAAATACTTACTGCTGACTGGCTGTAAATCCTCCTGTTATCACCAGGGGGATTTTCTCATCACCAGTTCCATCTGTTACTGCTTGGGAGTCTCTGGAGGTATCTCAGGGCCAGGTCACCCCCAGTGCTGCTGGGGACTGGATCAGGGATGTCACTGCCCAGTGACAGCTCCTGGGTGACTAACTGTTGGCTTTCCTGGCTCCCATCCGCTCCCTGTGTTTCATTTGGACACCTGGAGATCAGGAAGGAGGATCCCTGCACCTGCCTTGTTCATTGGGGTCCCAGGAGAAGGGAGAGGAGATGTTTTAGGGTGCAAGTCTGTTTGTTCTGTGGGTTCTGGGTGAGCAGCTCCATCACAGGTGTCTGGAGCTGGTGGGATGAGTTCCCACCTCCGTGTCTGGAGCTCGTGGCAGTGTAGGTGCTGCCTGTGCAGTTTGAGCTCGGGTGACTCAGGGTTTGTATTTTGGGACACTCCTGCTGAGGACGGGGGAAGTGTTTTACTGGGATTTCCCCTCTCCCTGCCCCCAGTTCTCATTCCTCTTCCCTTTGGCTTGCTTGGGTGGGTTTAGGAGAGGCTGTTTCCCTCCTGACTCCCCACACCAGGTGCAGCTGCAGGTCTGAGCTGCAGTCTGGGTGCTTCCACTGGATGTGGAGCTGGGCCCCAGCAGCTGAGCCCCCCCTGCCCTCCCCTCCCACATTCCCGGAGCATTTGGTGTTTGTGGGGCTGCCTGGGGCAGCTGTGTCCCTTGGATCTCAGAGCATTCCCCAGCTCTGGGCCCCAGCTCTGGCTCTAAATGAGCATTTTTAGTGTTGGTCCCTCCTGTGGCAGCTGAGGCCTCTTGGATGCGGTGGCTCCCAGACAGAGCCCGGGAGTGCAGAGGGAGCAGGGAACGTCATGGCTCCCTTGCAGGGGTTTTTTGTTCTTTTTTTTTCCTTTTGTCCTTTTTTTATTATTTTATTTTTCTCTTTCTTTTGTCCTATAAATAGTTCTCCACCCCAACTGCTCTTCCCTGGTTGATTGTCCCTGATCCTCTCACCAGAGCCCCACCAGTCCCCCAGCTTTATTTTAAGGCCCCATTAATTAAAAGCAAATGAGTGGAGTTTCTCTTGACAAGCAAATTAATAGCAAATGAGATGATTATAAGCTGTGTCATGAGGGTGATGGAGCAGCTTGTGTGGGGCTCAGCCCAAAGCAAGGCAGAGAATCTGTGGGGCAACAGATCTCTCCTGTTGGGGGACTGGGGCTGTGTTCCCCCCAGGGGAGGGACACGGAAGGTGCTCCCTTCCCCTCCTGGATGGAATTTTGGAGCCATCGCTGCTGAGCAGAGCTGGCCGTGAGAGCCCGGGGCTGGAGGAGGAGGAGGAGGCAGAGCAGAGGTGCCGGGGGTGGCCGCTCTGGGGTGCAGCCCCCGGCCCCACCCTCGGACGCTCTGTGGGTCCCACATGGGCCGGTTCTTGCCATGGGGACACGCTGGGAGTGCTTGCTCCTCATCCTGGCAGCCCGATCAGCTTTAAAAACATCAACCAAGGCTCTGAAACCAGCCCGTGATTAATTCCTGGGTCGGTTCCCACCTCGGGGGCTCGGTGCAGGATGTTTCCTTAGGAACACGCTTTTTCCTGCTTTTCTTGGACGGACTGCTTGGCACGCTGATCCTCTGCCTGCAGAGCCCAGCTGGTCACTGCCCGCCGCTGCTGCCCGGGAGCTCCAGCCGGACCCAGGGATTTGTTTGTGGTGTTGTGTTGGTGGAGCTCGGGAGAGCCCCGAGCCGGGGCGGCCCCGGGGAGCGCCGCGCTCCCGGCGTGGGAGGCTCTGCCGGCGGCTCCGGCTCGTGTTGTGACTGGAGCCGCTCGTCTGGTGAGGGAAGCGCTCCTGACTGCGCTGGGGAGGAGGAGGAGGCGAACAGCCGGGCCGGGAATGCAGGGGAGAGCCTGCGAGGAGCAGAGGAAAGGGAGGAGAGGTGGTGCCAGGAGCCGGCTCTGCCCCTGTGCCATCCCTTGAGGGACAAATGTCTGGTGCCGTCCCAAGGAGCAGCATCGCCTGCTAATGAAACACCCAGCGATTCTTGGGAGAGTGTTTAGGGTCCGTGATAAATCTGGCGGCTTCGTAGCTCGCTGGAGGGATGGTGGGCAGCGCCGTAATTAAAGTGCTCTGATTAACACACAAACCTTGTTTGTAATGAGTGAGATTGGGAGGGTGTGGAAATCCAGCTGGTGTGTAATGAGGTTACTCCAACAAATTACTCGGATATCAATTACTCCGCTAGGTAAATGTCACCTGCCTTCTCTCTGTTTGCAGGAAACCGGGATCCAATTAATTGGATGTGGTTTTTGCTCGTGCCTGAAGTGCTGCGGCCCCGAGGCAGGGCAGGGCAGCAGCCGGGCTCTGTCCCACCCGTGGGGCACCCCAAGGACATCCCAGTTCCTTGGGGACCTCTCAGTCCCTTGGGGACAACATCCCAGCCTCTCCTGGCGCTCCCTCTGAGCCGAGTCCCTCTCCGCAGCCTGAGGACGAAGCCCCCCGGTCTGTACGGTCCCCGCGGCCGCCGGGAGGCTCCCCACGCCTTCGACTGCAGGGGGATAAATTCCATTTTCCTGGAAATAGGCTCCTTTCCGCCGCCGCTGTTCCCCATCCTCCTGCCCGGGATGTGCCAAACTGCCGGGAGCGAGGGAGCAGGAGCTGCTCCCGAAACTGCAGTTGGAAAGGAGAGCAGAGCTGCAGCAGGAGCGTGTCGGGGGCC
The DNA here is from genome assembly GCA_013400955.1 of Drymodes brunneopygia. Classification (NCBI taxonomy): domain Eukaryota; kingdom Metazoa; phylum Chordata; class Aves; order Passeriformes; family Petroicidae; genus Drymodes; species Drymodes brunneopygia. Next base: position 20,228 of record VZTZ01009886.1, on the reverse strand, counting down.
CTGTTATCTATTCCCTGCTCCCTGGATGTCGGGAGTGCGAGGCGGACGGGGCTGGGAAAGGCCGAGCTGCAGCATCAGGGCTGGGGGCTGTGTTTTACACAGCTGTGGGGTCCCGGGCAGCCCGGGATCACCGTGATCCACCGAGGCCGGGGCTCCTCTCCCAGCCCTGGATGCTTCCACAGAGCCTATGAATATTAATGGCACCAACACATGGGGGCCTGGGCAGGGAGCAGAAGGGAACCCAAAGCGTTGCCAATTGTGGGGCACAATCCATCTAAATCCAGCGCACGAAACCGCCCGGTCCCTGGGCGTGGGGGGCTTTGAGGGGCTGGGGAGGAAAGGCTGGTGTGAGCTGGGGGTGGACACCATCACTGTGGGCTCCTGCTCCGCTTTCCAGAAGGAATAAATCAGCACCGCCGTGTCCCTGTGGGGTGTCCCCGCCCCATCAGGTGTTGGGGGGCAGATCCCAGGTGTGTGGGGATGTTGGGGATGCTGTCATTCCCCAGCTTCCCCGAGCACTGACTCAGCAGCACGTGGGAGCCCTGCATCCCCGCTCATCCCTCCCGGGGGTTTACAGGCTGCTCCGGACCTCTCCGTCCCTCCTTCCCTCGCTGCCAGCCGGCCCGGGGGTGGCCGCGGGTGCGGGGCTGCCCGGTGGCACCGGAGCCTCGGCAGGATGAGCAATGCTCGAGTCTGCTGCAGGCGATCGCTGACCTGATTTCCACCAGCGCTGGGGAGTTTGGCATCTGTTGCTGACAGGGAGGGAAGTGGGGGCGTGGGGACCCCCTAAATCTGCTTCCCCGGTACCCCCAGTCCTGGGCAGCGCAGGGGGAACTGGGGGTGCCGGGGCAGCGCAGGGTGGGCTCTGACCCCGTTGCACCACACACCCCTCCCCGTGTGCCCCTTCCTGTGCCCACTCTGCTCCAAAAATGCTAATTAATCGGCATCATTATCTTGATGCTGTATTAATTTTTAATCAGCTTTGGAAGACAGAGTCTGCCTCTGCTCCGCGCTCACCCACGGGCTCTCCCAGGGCGGAGCGAGGCTCACTCGGGGACCCTCCGGTGGGAGATGGGTTATTATTCCCCCTGTGCCCCCGGGAGTGGGTCAGGATCCCTCGTGGGATCCCCAGCCGGAGGAGGATCCGCCCAGAACTCTTTGGTGGAGTCTGAGTTCCCAACCCCTCCATAATCCGTCGGGACGAACAGGAAGGAGGGGGGAAGCAGCTGCCAAGGTGACGTTTGACAGCAGCTGGGAAAATCGCAGGAGGAGGAGTCCGGGAAAAGGCTGTGAAAAGATCCTGAGAAGGCAAAAAGGAGGGGCAGGCTCGTGTTCCCAGCAGCTCCCAGCCCCCCGGAGCGAGGATGGGGTCTCCGTGCTGCTGGGAGCTGCCTGGAGCCAGCCCTGCCCGGGAAAGCAACACCTTGGAGAGGCTGCGGGCTGCGAAAAGCAACGTTTGCTCTGGAATTGCTGATTCCGTGCGGCCCGGGTTGGGTTCCCCGGGGGGAGGAGGGGCTCAAGGAAGCCCCTTCCCGGCTGTGCTGGCCAGGAGGCCCGGGCTGCCTCGGGGTGTAGGAGCCGGTGCTCTGCCAGCAAAGGCTCCCGAGTGGCATTTGAGGGACGCTGTCACAGCCAGTGACTCACGCCTGTGACCGGAACGCTCTGTCGGCCTTGACTCGATGCCCGGGGTGGTGTCCAGCTGCCTGCAGTGCCCCGGCCGGTCCCTGAGCTCCGGCCCTGGCAGGGCTCGGCTCCCGCTGCCCCCTTTCGCAGGGATCCCACCCCATCCTTGCCCTCCCCGAGCCGGGATGTGCCCCCAGCCCTGCTCTGCTACGCTGCTCTCCTCCTCCTCCTCCTTCTCCTCCCGTGCCAGCCTGAGAGTGGCTTCTTGGAGCTACTTGGTGTCCCTGGGGAGACTCGGGTGGTCTTTGGCAGCCGGGACCCTCCCCGAGGTGCCCAGCGCCGGCCGAGCTCGGCCCCTGCTCGGGGAGTTCCCTTTGGAGCCGCTGCCCGAGTCCCCGGGAGCGTCATCCTTCGGGATTCTGCTGCTCCCAGCCCTGTCCGGGGTCCGTGCTGGGGAGGGGGGATGCACAGCCCCCCATCGGCCCCGCTCGGGAGCGATTCCCGCAGCCGCCTGCCCGGCGTTGCTGTGAGCCCCGCTCGCCGCCCGGGGGGCTCTCCCCACCGCTGCCCGGCTCATGCATCTTTAATCGGGGTCTCCTGGAGCCGGATGCTCGGCATGGCACATCCGCTGCTAATTAATCCAGCAACGACATTTATTAAGTGCCTCGCACGCCTCGGGCGCTGCGTGGTGATGATGCTCTGGGACGCTGCCGGTCCCAGTGCCGCAGGCAGCTCCGCTCGCAGGCGGCCCCAGGCGCTCCCGTGCAGGCAGGGATGTGGGAAAGGCCGTTTCAGGACGCGCTGTCTCCGTTTTTCGGGGGTGTTACGCTGTAAAACACAGCATATTTAATTTTTCATCTCCCCGTCACCTCCTCTCACCCCTCGGAGCCCTCGGGGGAGCTGTCCCGAGCGCTGGCAGCAGAGGAGGCGCCGTGATGGATGCGAAGTGCCCGGCGAGGCGTTTCCCCCCCGTGGGAGCCTCCAGAGGAGCCGGATCAGAGCTGTAAATCCCAGCTGTGTCCTGCCCTTAAGGACTGTCCCTCGCCCCCGTGGGTATTTCTGAGCCATCTCCCGAGTCCTAGGGCCTGTCCTCACGCAGCCCAAGATCTCCATCTGCTCTGCTGCTCTAAAAGCTCCTGGATTTAGTGCGCCGGGGCGGGAACGCGCTCGCTGATCCCGGCGCTCGCGGGGCTGGCTGTCACCGCGCAGAGCTGGTGCCACCACAGCTCCCGGCCCCGAGCGGCAGCTCCGGGTGCAGCGGGAGGTGCCAGGACGGTGTGAGATGGATGGGCCGGGCTGCTCCTCACCTCTCCCGGGATCTTCCCTCCTTCCAGCCGAGCCGGCATTGCTGCGGGGACACGCGGGGCGCGCCTGGAGCTGCTGCAGTGCCGAGCTTGGCCGGGGACAGGGACAAGGAGGGACAGGGATGACCCTGGCTGGAGCTGCCCTGCCTCTCTTCTCGCTGCCTGACCTGACTACACCCTTGAGGGTGCAATACCCGCAGGCTTTTTGGGGGCTCAGAGGAGTTCGAGGGTCCCTCGCAGCCCTGGAGGCGATGAGCGGGAGGTTTGTAACCCGCTGGGTGCAGGAGTTTCTGCAGCTCCCTCAGCCACCACCCACATCCCACCCGCAGCCTCCCCACGGCCCCGGGGTGGGGCACGGCCCCACTTCCACCACAACAATGTTTGCCAGACACCCCCAAAAATCCAAACCCGCCCGTTCGTGTCATTTTGTTCTTGCAGCTCAGGTTGTAGAGCAGCACAAGCCTCTGCCTGGGGATGGTTCATTCCCTCTCCTGCAGCAGCGGGCGGGCCTCTCCTTGGCACGGGGGGAGCCGAGGGTGCCGTGGCAGCACCCCAGGGCCAGGGCCCCGCTCAGGGCTGGGGGTTGAGAGCGAGGCAGGAGCTGCCAGCCGTTCCCTGGGTATAAATAGCATCCCCTCACCAGGGTGTGGGCTGTTCCCGGTGAC
>VZTZ01009886.1:0-11246 GCA_013400955.1 Drymodes brunneopygia | reverse complement strand
GGGGTGTGTGTGCCAGGGCTGCGGGTGTATGTGCGGGGGATGAAGTGTGCGGGGTGTGTGTGTGTGTGTGTGCGGGGTGTGCGTGTACACGTGTGCACAGGCTGTGCGTGAACATGCGGGTGTGTGCAGGCTGTGCGTGTACACGTGTGTGTGTGCGGGATGTGTGCGGTTGCCGGTGCAGGGCCCTGGGTGTCCGTGGGTGTCCCTGCCGGGTCCTGGGGGTGTGGCCGCGAGTGCCCCGGTGCCGTCCGGGAGCAGCGGCCGGGGCAGCCCCGTGGGTCGGTGCCGCGCGGAGCAGGGGAAGCCGCGGGAGCCCCGGGGCTCCGTGGGGTGGACACGGCTGAGCTGTAGGGCTGCCGAGCCAGGGGGAGCCGCTGGAGCACGGACGGGCCCCGGTCCCCGCGTGTCCCCGTGGAGCAGCTGCTCCCGGTGGTGCCGGTGCCCAGCCCCACTGGGCGTGCAGGGGAGCAGTCGCTGATTTGCTTCTTTATTAACCAGAGAAAGAACCTTGCAGGTAATGTCTGGATCTGTCCTTGATGGGAATAGCTCGTGGCTGCTGGAGCTGTCGCTTTTCTCATCTTCAGCACTTCAGCCAAGGCCGATTCTCCTGCAGCCCCAGAACAGCAAGCCAGCAGTGTCCCCTGCCCTTGTTCCCTACTTGTTCCCTGCCCTTATATGCAACGTCCTGCCCTTGGCCGGGACACCTGAGCACAGAACTGCCCAGCTCCCTGAGCCTCTCCTGCCTGTTGACTTTATCCCTGTCTTCTCCCTGGGGTGTTGTATTGCAGTAGGGAATTCCTGACCTGGAGAGGAGCCTGCCAGGGTAAATGGGGGAGTGTGGCCCCCTCAGCTCAGCTCAGCACTGCAGCAGCACATATGGCTGGAGTTTTTACATAATGCCAAGTTATCCTGTGAAATATGGAGCAATTAATTTTGATTAGTGAAGTGGGTCAGTAAAATACAAAGGCTTTCAGTCCGCGGGTCTGCAGAAGATAAAACACAAGCACTCCACGGTCCTTTCCCCTTCGATGTGCCTGGAGCAGGCCTGAGGTGCCCTGACTGGAGCTGGAGCTCCCCAAGCTGCTCTCAGTGGTGCCTGGGACTGGTTTGATGCCTTTCCTGCAGCAGGTCTTTATCCAGCCCCGGGAGGTTTGTGACACTGACGTGGCAGGGAGTGAGTGTTTCCTCCTCAAAGCTGCCCTCGGGAGCCTCTTTTCCCACTCAGCCCTGCTCTGGTACAGCTAAAGCAGCATTTCATGGCCAAACCCAGGGCCCTGGGCTGTCAGCAGCAGGAGGATGGTGGGCTGGCAAACCCTCTGATGTTCTGCTGTCCATCTATGCCAGCCCAGGGAACCCAGGGCAGAGATGGCCAAAGTGGCTGAGAGGTCAGGACCTGTGCCAGGCAGCTCTGGGCACCTTCATGGGCATCCTGCAGTGCTTTCATCGCTATCCATCCAACCTGTCCCAGTGCCCGTGGGGGCCAGAGAGACCTGGGTGTCACTTGGAGGCTCCTGGGTGACACTGCTGATCCTGCCCGAGCAGTTCAGAGCCACCTGTGGTGCTGCTCACCTGTGGGGCTGCCCACACCTCTGGCCCTGCTCCCCTCTGGGGTGCTGTGCTTTGCTGCAGGAAATTTTGGGGGGAAATCTGCATTTCCAGTAGGCTCTGCCTTCTGTCCATCGCCCTGGTTACTGTCCCTGCTGTTGGCTGAGTGTGCTGAGCACGGTTTCAGTACATCAGGAACAGGGCAGGAGGGGGACAAGGAGGGGCAGACCCCACAGGGTTTACTGGGCAGACCACTCTTCCTTCTGTGCCAGTTTGGTTTGGGGTTTTTTGGCGAAAGGAAAAGCTGAAAAGGCTGCGGGTCTGATCCTTCTGCCACAGGCAGGAACGCTACCCAAAAATAATGTTCCTGCAGGCAATAGAATTACACCAGTGCAAACCAGTGTGAGAGGCAGTGGAGTGGGTCCCACTCCTGCTCACATCTGCACGGTATTGACAGAGCTGAGCGTGTCACTGAACCAATTTCCCTCGCAATCTTTTGTCATCCACAGCACATTATGCGGAGATGAGACCAAGGTGACAAATGCAATAAAATAAACACTCGGATACTATGGTGATGGAGACCAGGAAATGCCTGGATGGGAAAAAAACAACAAAGCTGCGCTACAAGAGATAAGCAAAATAACCCCCGTGGCTCCTAATGCAAAGAAAGGACCGGAAAATATGATCAAGATTTCAGCTTTCCCAGAATCACTGAATCATGCAGTAGGATCTGTTATTGCTTCTGTAGATTTAGGAGCTGTGTGGCTGTAATGGAGTAATGGAGCCCCTTTTATTTTTAACTCTTCTCTTGCCTCTCCCCAAGCGCTCTGTAGCAGCTGATTTATGGCTCTGTAGCTGAAAAGAGCTGAGCACAGCTCTCAAGGACCCTCGCAGATGATTTAGCTCTGAACGGGAGCCAGCAGGCACATTTGTATTGGTGATGGACGAGGATGGTTTTGGGCAGCCCGGGGTGCTCCAGGCAGCCCCGGCCCGTGCAGAGGTGAGGGGTGTAAATCTCCTGTCTGTGCCACACCAACCTTTGTGTGGGAGCGGCACAATCACCGAGGCAGAGAGGACAGTTTTGTAAAGTGGACAAATCTCTCTAATCCCAGGAGCTGCAGCCCCAGGGAGCAGGCACTGGAAGCTCTGCCTCCTGCTCGTGCTGTACATAAACCATGTCCTGTGGGGTGATGCTGATTCCGCGTTTAAGGCTCCTCTGCGGAGTGGGAACGATGTGATCCATTATGGGATGGAGGCAGCTTTAGATGGGAAACAGCAATGGCTGCACTTCCAGCAGCTCAGCTCCCTTTGTCTGCACAGGGAGCTGCTGCCTGTGCCCGTGTTGTCCCTGAGAGATCGTCCCCTCCAGCCCCATCCCCAGCCACAGATCCCCATCAAAGAGACCACCACCTTGTTTTGTCTTTTTTTAAATATTAATACTTGTTCTTAGGGAAACTGCAGCAAGGACAGGGTCTCTGGTCACATCACCACTGGCTGTGCACAGCCCAGATGTGGGGGGCAGGGAAGATCATCTCCAAACCTTTTCCTCCTGCACTGGAGCAGGCACAGGGAGGCAGCCCCCAGCTGCTCCAGGGTTCTGTCTGAGAATGCTGTATATGAAAATATTTTTTTTTTTGCTCCTTCTAAAGGGTGCAGCTGTCACTGGAGCAGCTCAGGCACGGGGTGCAGCCAGTGCAGATGCCGTGTGTGAGATGAAGTATTCCCTCCTGTGCCAGACACACTTTGGACAGGAGTTGGGAATTTTGCTGCATTTTGCTGCAGTCTTTCTTTGCAGATCTCTCCCTCTCTGTTTCTCTCCCTCTCTCTCTCCCTCCCTTGCACATTCACTCTCTTCCCTCTTTCCCTTCCCTTGTTTCATTGTTCCCATCCCACAAGCCAGTCTCCTCCTAAATTGCCTGACATTTACACTCAGTGAGACTGGGGAGTGTGGCCTCTGTACCAGTAGGTCTCTGTGATGCTATAGGGACACCGATCCTTTCATTACAAATAATTAATTTAGCTCTATATTGCATAACATCCTAAAAAGCTTTCTAGGGCAGTCTCATGCTAGCTGGATGCACAGTTCCTATCAATATTACATTACATTTGGGTACAACAGTTATGAAGTTTCATTAAAAATTTAATTTGTGGTTTAAAACTGCAGCATCCCCTTAAAAGTGTAGCAGAGAAACCATTCTGGCTGCCGGAGGACTGAGCTGGCATTAGCCAAAATTGCAGGGAGAGCTGCAGAAGGGGCCTGGGGTGCAGGTGAAATTCTCTGCACAGGAATCCGGGGCTGGGCTGGAGCAGGAGGGACCCGGGGCTGTGCCGGGTCCCGTCGGGCTCCTGCTCCCCCGAGGTGCCTTTTTGAGCGGGTAGTGAGGCTTTAACCCCTGCCTGAGCCTGCAGAGTGAGGCCTCAGCCCATCCTCGCTGTGCCCATCTCGGGGTGTTTGGGTGAGGAAGGCGATGCCTGAGGAGAGGGGAGCGAGCGGGACGCGTGCCCGGGGCTGGGGGATGGGAGCCGGGAGCCCCGGGGCGGAGGACGCTGTCTCTGTCCATGGCAGACATCCCTCACATCCCTGACATCCCTCTCTGGTGAGGATGGAGCTTCTCCTTCCCGGCAGCGGCGCGGGGAGGCGGCGGCAGCGGGGCCCGTGTCATGTTTAGTTAATGAGGGGTTGCTGTGACGCCTCGGCAGCGGAGCTGAATGGAGGCAGCTTCCCACATCCCACATCCGCCTCGCCCGCTCCGAATTGATTTGTGCAGGAATTCCCCCCTGTCTGCACACACGCACGTCACAGGAGCCGGCAGCTTCTCCTCTCAGACCATCCCTCAAGCCGCTTTGCAGCGCTGTCTGGGCTTTCCTGCAGTAAAAGAAAGCGAGACGCAGCTGTGGGATGGATGCCGGTGTGGGGTGGATGCCGGTGTGGGATGGATGCCGGTGTGGGGTGGATCCGGGTATGGGATGGATCCCAGTGCGGGATGGATCCAGCTGTGGGATGGATCCTGGTGTGGAGTGGATCCTGGTGTGGGATGGATCCAGCTGTGGGGTGGATCCCAGCCCAGTCCCTCCCAGTCCTGCCCAGGTTAGGACTGGCCCTGCTGCTCCTGGCTGTGGCTCAGGGATGCTCCAGCCGGGAGTGTTGCCCGTGTGGTCTCACAGAGCTCTTGGCCTCTCTGCAGCACCCACAAGTGACAAACAATGACTCTGTGTGCTACAAACCCCACATTTGTCATTTTCCCCCCATCCAGCAAATGAGGGGGAATTTGCAGCCAGAGTGGGGGTGGTTCAGAAGTTAGCGTGGTGCTGGTGTTTGTTGCAGGGCTGCAGAGATCACTTCCCCTCCCCCAGTGAGGATAATAATGGGGAGTGGGTTCCTAAATCCCTTAAGCTTCTTTGATAGCTTCAATATTTATCTGTAATCCTGCTGGTGCTTCTGAACAGACACAGCTCTGTGTCCCTGTTGCTCTGGAGCTTCTTCCCACCTTGCAGTGTTCCCTTTCTGTGGGAGAAGAGGCAGGGCAGGATGAGAAGGAAACATCAAAAGCCAGTGACACTGCTGTGCCCTAGTTTTTGCCATGATTATTTATTATTTTACAGGCTCCTGCTCCTTTTCTCCCATGCCTTGTGTTGTGTTCTGTTAATGTGCTGTGCTGGGGTCACCCAGGCTGCACTCTGGGTCCCCCAAAGCCTCTCCATCACTCCCTCCTCAGCTGAGGGGGAGAGAAAATAGAGCAAAAGACTCATGGGGTGAGATAAGAGCAGGGAGGAATCCCTCAGCAATCACCAGCACGGGCAAGCAGGCTGGACGTAGGGAAATTAGTTTGTTACCAATTGAATCAGAGTAGGGTAATGAGAAATAAAAACTAAACCTTAAAACAGCTTCCTCTCACCCCTCCCTTCTCCCCAGGCTCACCATCACTCCTGAATTCTCTCCCTTCCTCCCTGCAGGGACACAGAGGGTGAGGAGCAGGGGCTGTGGTCACTTCATGCTGTGATGTCTCTGCTGCTTGTTCCTCCTCACACGCTGTCCCTGCTCCAGCCAGGGCTCCCCCATGGGCCACAGAAGCCACCCCTGTACCCCCCCTTCTACCCAAATCCCAAATTCATCTGTGGAGACTGGGAATGCCTCTATGCCCAGCTTTGGGATGGATGTGTGGCAGGATGAGCCTGGAAGGAGTTCCAGGTGCTCATGGGGGCATGTGGATCCCAGCCTGGGTTGGACAGGTGGATGTGCANTGGCTGCTGGGGGGGGGATCTGATTGTGCCAGAGTCAATTTGTGTTTGTGCCTGTGAGAGTTCAGAGTTAAAGCACAGAAGGTTTTAAAGCCAGGATGGAGAAGAGCACTCCAAGGCAGCAGGGATTCCCCACGTTTGCTGTGTGAGGGCTGACCCCGAGCTGGAGTGCAGCTTTTAGTGGGGAAAGGGCTCTCAGACACAGATTCTCTGCAGAGAGGCTGCATTAGGGCTGGGGGGCATTGATTCCTGCACAAGGTCAAGGCTCCAGAAGCTGCAGAGAGACTGAGGGTAACTGGAACAGGCCAGGAGCTGCTTCCAGGCTCTGAGTGAAGCTGGAGACGCTTTGGCTGCTGCCTGCAGCTGGAGATGCAGGGGATGGCAGGGGCCCCAGCTCTGACCCCTGAGATGGCAGTGGGAGCCTCAGCACGGCTCTTCCTGGGGTGAGAGATGGGCTGGCAGAACTCTGGGCACGCCTGGCAGCAGCACATTTGGTTCATGGTTTTTCACACTGGAATTGCAGCTCCATCCCCACTCCTGAGGACTGGCACTGCCCAGCTGTGCAGTGATGTTGTCAGGGGTGCTCTGGGGGGAAATTGCCTAGTGCTGAGCCTTCTTAGGGCTCTTCTGCACGGGAAATGCAAAATAAATGAGTTGTGAATCCAGAAGAGCTGGTTCTGCCGTGGTGTTTCCAGGGACAGAGGCTCTTGGCATGGCCTGGGGAAGTGGAGTGTGCCTGTGGTCTGTGCCACAGCCTCAGAGATCCATCAGCAGGGGAGTGGGAATCCTCAGCCTTCTCTAAATTCACACTTTAGATTTACACAGCAGGTATTTGGCCGTGTAAAGCCTTCACTCCCCTGCTGGGTGGATCCTCCTCGGTGCAAGGGACAGAAGAGAAGTTTGTGTGGATGTTCATCCCTCTGCCATTAACTGTGATCACACTGCTCACACTGAGCCTTACAAACAGCAAACGCATTTCCCAGATGTAGGAAGAGATTTTTGGGTTCCTCTATCAAAACCAGCGTTAACCATTAACACCCCACAGGTGACCCAGGCCGGATTTCTCCATTCTGGGATTCTCTTGGTGGGATCCCAATCTCTTAGTGGCTGCCCCTCTTATCACAGACCATCAAACCAAACCAGTTCTGATTCTGGTTCCGATTCCAAAGCAATCTCTGCATCACTGGGCTGGCATTTCCAGAGGCGGCTCCATGAAACAGCTTCCAGATTCCCGAGCCCCAAGTGAAGACAGTCGGAGAAATCCCTGTAAAATGCTGAATTATTTCTTATCAACAGGAAGGAAATGCCAAGCCCTGCCTGTCCCGTGGGAAGGCGGGCTTGGCAAGGGGCTGCGAAAAGAAACCAGGACTTTTGGGCTGAATGTTTTGCCGGGCCCGGGATGAGCCAGCAGAGATGCCTGGCTCCCATTCCCGGCGCAGCGGAGTGGATTTGTGGCTGAGTCAGAGCGGATACCGATCTACAGAAGCGACAAGGTGTTTAAGGAAACATTTCTGCGCTCCATAATGAGAAAACCAGAGAATATCTGCCGTGGTGACATCGATCACGTGCTGTTAAACACACACAGCCCGATCACCTCGCAAATTACGCGGCCTTCGAGGAGACAAAGGCAGATAATGATAACGGATGGGCCGCGCTCAGGAGATGGATGGCCGGCGCTCGGGGAACTCTATTAACAGCTCCTCCAAACCCTCCAATCTATCGCATCCCCGCCGTATCGAGTGCAGCCTCGCTCGGGCTTTATGAGAAAAACAGCTCCATTAAGCAGCCAATTTTTGTCGGTGTGCGGAGGGGTCATTGAGCCTCCCCCGTGCCGGCGGGAACGCAGAAATCTTTACATTCATGGTGAACTGAAGTCGCCTTTGGGGTCAAACGCGGCTGCTGCTTCACGGTCTAAATGACTTCTAACTTGTGTACTACCTGCAATCCGAGGATGTCAAATACACTCATTAACTAAACTCTACAGCTTCTGATTCATCCGGAAACTCGCCCTTTTATAGTTCAGTGGAGGCAAAGCGATCAGATAAAACTCCCAAATTTTCTGCTTCCAAAAGCTGCATCACCTTTCCTTTCTCCCTTGTTTTTTTTTTCCCTTGGTGAAAAATTTCCCCTGATGCGAAAGTGTTTCTTCCACTAAAAGAGCAAGGAGAGATTTTTGACCTCGTATTTATTCTGGCCTTTTCAACACGAGACGAGAACATGAATCCCTGTCATACTCCCAAAGGATGCTGCTGACTAAGATGCCACTTCACACCCTTTTAATTTCTCCCAGATTTTTAAGGCAGTTTCACTGCGCTCAAAGGAGCACATCCCATCACATCAGGGGCTGGGGCACTGCAGAACAATTGGTGTGGCAAGAGGAGGCTCGGGGGGGCACCTTCTCATTCCCTAAAACTCCCTGACAGGAGAGGGCAGCCAGGGGGGGTCAGGCTCTGCTCCCAGGGAACAGCAGGACAAGAGGAAATGGTCTCAAGCTGTGCCAGGGGAGGTTCAGGTTGGATATTGAGGGAAATTTTTTACACCAAAAGGATTGTCCAGCGCTGGCACAGCTGCCCAGGGCAGCGGTGGACTCCCCATCCCTGGAGGGATATAAAGGCCTTGTGGATGTGGCACTTGGGGACATGGCCAGTGCTGGAGAATAGTTGGATTTGATGGTCTCTGAGGGCTTTTCCAACCCGAAAGATTCCGTGATTCTTACACTGGTTCTTGTCCGGGCAAGGAAAACCTCAGTTTGCTGTGCTTGGGAAGCCGGGGTTGCAGCAGGAGCTGCTGCCCTGCTCTGGGAGCACCTGTGGCAGGTGAGGAGGCAGGTGCAGCCCCAAGCCCGCCTGGCAGGCTCAGGGCTCCGAGCGCTGCTGCTCCCGGCCCCGGGGTGAGGACGCGATTCCTCCCCTGCAGCGAGCAGGCAGCGAGAGCCAGGAATAGCCGCGTCTGTTCCGTCTGGCAGGGGAGGTCACCGGGAGGCTCCAGCAGACGGGAGTCATTCCGGGAACCGTGTTTGGATGCGGATTGGGTTTGGCACGGAGCAGCACCCGCCCCCTTCTCACCTGCCTCCCGCTGCCGATGCCGGTGCCGGCCTCCCCGGGCTCCCATCCCCAGCCCCGATCTCCGGCTCACGCTCGCTGTGAAGGAAGGGAGGAAGTCTGTGTGCTGCACATGCATAAATAATACAACTGAAATCAGACTCGGTTAAAAATAGATATTCTTCCTAATAAATATTTTACCTACTGTCTTTAGGCTGTAAAGCTCCCCCGACTGAAGCGTTAAAACCAACCTTGTTGTTGGGCCCTAAATGCCTGAAACACTCCGGGCGTGGCTGTGCAAACAGTGCTGGGCTGAGGGGCTGCTCTGGGACGGACCGTGGTCACCTGCACACGCAGGGACACCAACACCTGCCCCTAAAGCCTCGGGAAAGGTGGCCCAGTGGCCTTTTGACTCCCAGAACAGAGCTTGGCATTCAGCTGGCTCATTTGGTGACCTGTGGGTGTGACTAATGAAAGCGAAAGATAAGATCTCTCATGACATTTATGAGTAACATTCTTCTTCCCATATCTTTATTTCTTCCTGCCCAAAAGTGGAATTAGAATTAGATGGCTGAATAAGGCAAAACAAAGGACATTGACAGAGCCTGAGATAGGAGGGTTTTTCATTAAAAAGAGTGACAGGTGGGAGAATGTGTCCAAGTGTGTTTCTGGAAGATAATCCTGAATTTTGGGTTTAGGGCATCACTCACTGTGCCTTGCCTGACATGCTGCTTCCACTCATCGGATTCCCTGGGATCAGGGGGGCAATTTATTCTGTTATTCTGCCCAGAACCTGGGGCTGGGGAGTTGGTTTTGCATGGGAAGAGGGTTCCTGAGGGCAGCACGGGCACCACATGTGCCCTGGCATGGAGCCCTGGCAGCAGGGAATCCTGGTCAGCAGTGCCGGGAAAGGGGCAATAAACAGGAGAGGGCAAATCCCACGGGAACTGCAGAGTGGAGAGGCCAGACTGGGATCCTGTGGGAAGGGCTGTCTGTGCCCATGGGAGCGGGGCAGGGCTAATGCTGCCCACCCCACAGCCAGGGCAGCACTGCTGAGCCGAGCCCTCCCTGTCCCTGTCCCTATCCCTATCCCTGTCCCTGTCCCTATCCCTATCCCTGTCCCTGTCCCTATCCCTATCCCTGTCCCTGTCCCTATCCCTATCCCTGTCCCTGTCCCTATCCCTATCCCTGTCCCTGTCCCTATCCCTATCCCTGTCCCTGTCCCTATCCCTATCCCTGTCCCTGTCCCTATCCCTATCCCTGTCCCTGTCCCTATCCCTATCCCTGTCCCTGTCCCTATCCCTATCCCTGTCCCTGTCCCTATCCCTATCCCTGTCCCTGTCCCTATCCTCCCTATCCCCGTCCCTGTCCCTTTCCCTGGAGCCCAGCCAGGCCAGCCCAGCAGCGGTGCAGGACAAGGTGGAGGCACCAGGAGCACCTCAGAGAAGCAGGGCAGGGTCTCAGAGCTCCCCTGCAGGGACGGGCAGGATGTGGTGAGGGCATGGGGGGCACACCTGGCTCGGTGGGCCCAGCTGGGAACGGGCTCCTAAGCTGCTGTGCCCGCTGCCAGCTGTGCCCTTCACGGGGATTTCTGGCTGCAGTCCCACCAGGCAGGGCCGGTGCTGGGGCTGGCAGCTCTGCCCAGAGCTCGGGCAGCCAGGATTAGGCTCCATCTGCTCGGGATTTGCCGCCCCGCACGCTCCAGGGACCAGGATCTTCTCAGCTGCAGTGTTGGGATCGCTGCTTCTGACCCTGCTGTGGCAGCAGGTTGGAAATAAAAGATCTTTAAGGTCCCTTCCGACCCAAAGTGCTCCAGAATTCCAGAATTCCCTGGTTTTGTGCGACTGCTGCTGAGGAATTGTTAAAGGTTAGCAGAAACACAGCCATAAGCCACATTTTGTGCAGTTCATTCTGGTAGCAATTCATTAAAGGTTAGCAGAAACACAGCCATAAGCTGCATTTTGTGCAGTTCATTCTGGTAGCAATTCATTAAAGGTTAGCAGAAACACAGCCATAAGCTGCATTTTGTGCAGTTCATGCTGGCAGCAATCAGGCAGCTGTGACCAGCCCTCAGCACAAAGCAATGAATCAGCTCCTCCAGAAAGGGAAGGAGCAAAAGCCAGCGTTGGCCACCCCGAGAAACAACGCTCGCCAACCTTCCCATCCATCGTAAAGAAAGGTCTTTGCATTTGAAATTCTCCATTCATGTAAACACACGGAAAGTGTGTATGAAGATTAATGGTTCTGTCAATCAAATGACGCCTGTTTTCTTTCGTTTCTATTTTGCAATAATTTTTACACATTCAAGTATTACAAATACAAGTGTGGTGGGGCTCGGTCACTGCCAGGAGCAAACACTGAGGAGCTTCCTCAGCAGCAATATTTGTTATTCACTCACCTCCTGTTGGAGTTGCTCTTTCT
>VZTZ01009883.1:386009-430914 GCA_013400955.1 Drymodes brunneopygia | reverse complement strand
GATCCAGGAGCTGCCCACAGGATTCAGAGCTCCCCACAGGATCCAGGAGCTGCCCACAGGATCCAGAAGCTGCCCACAGGATCCAGGAGCTGCCCACCGGACGCCGCTCCGCCCCCAAGGCCCTCAGGGCAGGAGNGAGCTGCCCACGGGATCCAGGCCCTGCCCACGGGATCCAGGAGCTGCCCACAGGATCCAGGAGCTGCCCACAGGATCCAGGAGCTGCCCACCGGACGCCGCTCCGCCCCCAAGGCCCTCAGGGCAGGAGGCGGGAACAGAGAAACCTGAGGAGGAGAGGGTGGCTGGCGGCGGGAGGGGTTGCTTTCATTTCTCGCTCTTTCTTAACGTCCTGGGGCTCTGAGTATCCATCTCTTTCCTTCTAATGCAAGCCCAGGGAGTCCAGTCCGTGAAAACCGCTTTGTAACAGAAACAACCTCGTTCTCCCACGGCCCTGCAGCAAGGCCCGAATGGCAACAGGAATGTGCCCAGGGTGCTTTGCCTCAAGCACCTGCAAGGGCACCTGTGCCCAGAAAAGCAGCAGGCAGCGAGGTGAAATCTTCAGAAGCATTTCAAGACTGACTCCTTTAGCCAGTGCCACAGTGAAGTCAAGCTTACAGTACCAGTACATATCCCTTCAGAGCTGACCCCAAGGGGATCCTGACCAGAATCACATCTAAACCCAGCTTCAGCCAAGACTTCGCAGCAATTCAGAGCATTTCAGCATTTCCTACCTTTTATGACATGAACCAATCCTGGTATTCTTAGACAAGACACCACACGGAAAAGGCACACTTGAAAGGGTTTTCAGTGTTTTACTTCTAATCACTTCAGAAAGGAAACCTTTGCAATTCAACTGAAACCAAAGAGACAACGAAATACTCCAGCCCCTCGTGGGTATTTGTTCTCCTTTTTTTCCAAATTGTGTTCCAACAGCCCTTCTCCAGATTCTTTTCCTTTGCATCCTGAACCGTGTCAGCTCTTGCATGTTTTACTCTAAATGACAAAGGGGGACACCTTAACTGTGCTCAGGGCCCTTTGGGACACTTGGGAGCCCATGCTGAGCGTTCCCCTTTGTGACGTGGGGGCTGCGTGTGCCCAGAGCCCTCTGTGACACCTGGGGCCCTTTGTGACACCTGGGGCCACGCCCTGACCAGGAGGGTATAAAAGGGCAGCAAGAGCCCGGGGCTGCCCACTCCCAGGAGAGCAGCTCCGTCAGGAGACAGCGGATCCCGGGATAGCACAGCGTCGGAGCGACTCCAGCATGTCCACGGACAAGGAGATGAGCAGCGACGTGCAGCCAAAGAAGAGGTGGCCGATGTTTCCCAGGAAGCAGAAGGTGAGCGATGGGCAGCACGCAGCTGCCTCGGGGCCGGGGTCGGACTTGCCGGCACGGAGGGAGCCGCTGTGCCAGGGGGGCTCTGACGAGGGACGCCTCGTCAACATGCTTCTTGTCCCCTGTACAGAAGTGCAACTGTGAGTCACGGGCAGCCCCGCAGGAAGCTGAGCAGCACCGTGACTCCTGTGCTGGCCCTGGCCCGCAGGCGGCAGCAGCNGTCTGGCTCCAAGGAAGCCAGGACTGCAGGAAGCGTGCCATGGCTGTCCACAGCAGGGCCACAAGACACCTGAGCTGCAGCACTGAGCAAGAAGACTCAGGGTCCCTCCCATGCATGCCCTGGCCTGCCAGGAATGGGAAGAGTTAAAACAGGAGTAATAATATTGTTAATTCTGTAGTTGAATGTAGGAGTAGAATTTACTAATGTTTCCAGTTAGAAGTTAAGATAACGGGATAAAGGCCATCTGATGCCTTCTATTCCTGTTTAATTAATAAATTAGACACTGGAGTTCAGTATAAGAAGTAACTTACGAAAGCCAGGGTATTAATGTTAGGAGTTCTAAAGGCTTAAACTAGAGATTTGTTTTTAAAGAAAATTGGTAGGAAGCCCCTTTTTTTCCTGATAGATAAATTTATTCAAACCTAGATCTGGAATATGTTCCTCTGGAATATGTTCCTTAGTCAGTTAACTTGTACCTCTTCCCAAGTTAGAAGAGGTTAGTTGTTTGGGTTTTTTTTTAAATAAAAGGACAGAATGACTAAATGAGAAGTGCTTGTTGTTTTCATTGCACTGCAGTCATTGATCTGGGGGGAAATCCTGAAGGCCAAAGCCTTTTGGTTTCTGGGTCACTGCAGTGTGTGCAGTGTGGGGCAGAGGAGAAAGGCTCTTCCTGGGCTGGGAGGGATGTGGGGATACCAAGTCCTTGTGACTTGTGGCACAAGGCGTTTGTTTGATGCAAAACCCCACTCTTGTGTCCAGTTCTCCTCCTAGAGAGCTGCCCTGGTGCAGGGATCATTCTGGAGGATCTCTGAGGGAAGGAGTGCTTGCCTGGCATTGCAGATGGCAGCTCCTCAGCCACCAGGAGAAACAGCCACCAGCTCTGAGTGCTGGCAGAGCCCCAGCACCTCTGGAATTCATAACATCTGCATTATGTTCCTGGTTGTTCTGAAAGAGCAGGAAAAGATTTAACAGAGTGCAGAAAATAAAAATTCGTGTTTTCAAATGAATATTTGAGCCATGAGAAAAAGGAGAAAGGAGATCAGATCTAAGCAGGAATTGATGTGAGCAAAGACAAACCCAGCTCCATTAAGAAACAGCTGCTCTGCTGCTCACACCTAACTTTCCTTCGTGCTCTAAAATCCAGGTCCCTGCAGCAATGGCCCTGGGAGAGGAGCCTTAGAGGCCTCCATGCAGGTGAGGAGCCTGGGCAGCCTGAAGAGCCTCAAATGCACACAAATGAAAGCCCAAAGCTTCCTGTTCTGCCAGCCCAGATGAGCCCTGCAAAACACACAACCAACACAAACACAGAGCACGCTGGATGAGGAAATTACAGAGTCATTTCAAAAATATTTGCACCCCTCACTCTCCTCTCCAGAGAGCCCCTTTCCAAAGCAGAGGGGCACTGTGTGCTTCTCCAGCTATCAGCTGCTTTCAGAGCCCAGGAACAGTGGGCAAAAATGGCTTCTTTCAGGTAGCGCTGAGGCAAGTAAAGGAGAATTAAACTGACATTTCCAACTTGCAGTGCAAGAGGGATGTGCAGGGCTGAAACAATTAAGAGCTACTGCTGGCAAAGTACTGTTTTCACCTGTCTGCTGCAAAGAACAAAAGAGCAAGAACCGTTTTTGGCTTTTTTTCCCCCTTTCTTTCTTATTAATTAGTTGCTATTTACTGCTGCATCCCCAAATGCCAGAACCCAGGGGTTTTCCAAATGACGCAAGAGAGATTTAGTGGTCAGGACCTGATTTATCCAGCCTCACTTGGTGACCAACAATATTTTGCCAGCAAGATTTTCCTGCTCAAGTGATTCCCCTGAAGGACTCAGAGCTTCATTTTCTGATTTATAGCACTGGCTTGAAATGTGTTTCCAGGCATCTGCTCACAGTTTGGGAAGGAGCAGAGGGAGGCTTTCCCCTCGTGCTTTAAGGCTCCAACCTTCACAAGGACAACTGCTGCCAGTACTGCCCCCTGCACTTTGGGAGGATGTCCCACATTGCTTGGATATTGCTTCTGCATTTCTTATTCTGCCCTTCGCAGTGGTCAAAACCTGCTGAAGAGCCCAGCCCTGGTCTCTGGCAATCTGGCCACGCAGTGCTATTGAAGGCATGTGAATATATCTATGACTGGCAATAGAGAAATGTGCTTCTAATAAATGTGTTCATATTGTTACAGGATTGTAGCTGCAAAGGATGGGGGAACCCAGCTGTATTTTTCACTCTTGCAGTGATCACTGTGTGATCATTACAAGCTGGATGCTGTGTCACAGTCTGCAAACAGAGAAGGAAGCAATGTAGGTAAACCTGGGGATGTTATTTGTTTTTACATGAACTCGCCAGTCCTGGAGCTATTTTAGAGCTGCTGTTACATCTCAATTAAATAAATTGAAATAAATACTCTCTATCTAGTCATGAATTCCAAGAACAGTCTAAAAGACTGCACCAGGTGATAAACACCCCCAGTCCTCTGGATTTGGTGCCAGTAGCTGAGGCAGTGTGGTGTCAGTGCCCTGCTTTTCCCATAGATTAGCTCTAAGGAAGATGTTTTTTATGATGAGGGTGGTGAAATGCTGGCACAGGCTGCCCAGAGGGGATTCTCCATCCCAGGAAACATCCAAAGCCAGAACCCACACAAGTCACTGAGCAATTTCCTAAGAATCGCTTGCAGCCAACGGGATGTGTGCTGGAAGCTTGAAGAGATACAGAACAAATCACTGCTCCTGCTGTCAGGTGGAAAGCACTAGAGCAACAATTCAGAAAGATCCCTTAATGAGAAAAGGAATTGATGGCTTTGATGATTTCTTCAAGCAGATAAACAATAAAGCCATTACATGAACTTCAGGAGCACACTGAGCTTCTCTGGAAAACAACATTGCCATGGAACAGGGGCGGTTCAGCAGCACATCCTATAAGGAATTTACACATGGGCTGCACTCTGGTCCAGAGACCTGGATTAACTGCTTCAAGGGGCTGCTGTCATCCAGGGCCTCTTCTTTGAAGATGGCTCTAGCCTTGCACGGGCCCACAATTTTACTCCTCAAAGCATCAGACACAGCTGAAAGCACCCAAATAAAGACTTAATTCTCCTTCCTATTTCCAGATTATTATCCTAGGAAAATGCTTTTCGGCTGCTGTTCTGTCAGTGAGAGTCTGGAAGCAAGAAAAGTGCAGTGGGAGCTCCTTGTGCCAACAGAAACTCTACAAGATCAGAGGCAGATGAAACCTCACTTGTAATAAAAGCTGCCTCCTCCAGAGATTTCAACCCCTTTGCTGGGGTTGACTGACAAATGATGGATTGCTTGGTGCTCCCTGTTTACATGGGAGACTCCTGCTTCAGACTCCTCCTTGCCAGGCAAAGGCAAACAGTTTAAGAGGAGGAGGATGGTGTGCAGAGGGGCACAGATTGTACAGCAGCAGTTTTTCCTTTGTTCAAGGTGCTGTATCAACGCTCCTCAAGCATGGACATATTGACCATCAACACCTTTGGTAGCAAAGGTTAATAAATTTACCATCAAGTTAACAAAGTAAGAGAACAGTACCGTAGCTGCCAAGGTGATTCCAGGTCAGTGCGGGCCTGGAATCTTCAGGGCTGGAGCTTTCTTAGTCTTGAGAACACTTTCCTGTGATGGAAATGAGGAGGACAGAGGAGACGTAGGGAGGTGACAGGAAAATTAGTAAAAATCAAAGGGTATTTCCATGTTCCACTGTTGACAAATACTATCCAGTGATCAAATCAGGATGCTCAGCCTAGCTCAGGGCTCCAACCCTGTGCTCATGTCCAAGGGCTTCCTGTAATGCCCTGGCAATGAGGGCTCTGTGAACAGAGTGTCAAAGGAATTGTTTCTTCATGGCCTCCACTGACCCAAATTAGCTAACAGATATTCTGGCCACTCTGGACAAAGAAAAATTACTTCTGCTGAAAGCAGACCCTTCAAACCCTCCCTTATGCTGCAGAGCAGGTCTATTTGCCCCATGTCAGCCACATGTCATGACTGGCTGTCTGTTTTAGGCTATCACCCACTCTGACTGGCACTGTGAGAGGGTCAGGGCCTGGGAGAGACTTCCAAACCTTTATGTGAAAAATATAAAGTGCAGAAGTGCTGATCTCTGGCTTAAATTAAGCTCCATGGGGTTTCCTGTACCTTGCACAGGAGTTAGTGGAAGTTTCTTTAAGGAGCGTTCTACACACTTTTCCCAGAAACCATCACACATTTTAATTACTCCTTTCACACATCCAAGCACTTTATATTCGAGTCAACCTTCCAGGCAAGTGTCTTTTTAATAACCTTTTAGTTAAGCCTGGTAGTTTTCATTTCACCAATCATTTGCTCTTCCTATATAATAGACCTTTGTTCAAAATACTTCCACCATTATGCCAGAGGTACAAATTCCACTGACTGCTAGCACCAAAAAGCGGAATAGCTGGATGTTCCCAATTACCATAACTGCCTAATTACCAGAACTGTCACACAACATAAAGGTGTGCATAAGTGGTGCAGTTTAATTGGATATTAAACCACCCTACAGCAGGAGCATCCCATACCCAAAGGAAAAGAAGGATGATGAATAGGGGAAGATTGTAGCTGATAACTTCAAAATGGGATTAGAAAATGAGTGTGGAAACTTAATGCATGATAGCCTCTGGAAGAGCTTTGCTGTCTGCCCTCTCTCCAAGTCACCTCAGATGGTGCTGAAGAGTGTGGTCACCACAGAGCATCACTGGTGACCTCCCTCTGCAGATCACTCACCCACAGCCAGCCATTTCTGGATTCTTTTCATGCAAAGATTTTTCCTTTCTGAGAGACTGCACAGCCTTCAGATCAGACTGAGCTGTTGCCAAGGGGCCCCATCGAAGGCCCTTTGCAAACCTAAAACCGAACTGGAGCTTCCTGTAGAGGAGAGTTTGGAGAAGTCTCACTCAGGGCCCAGCTGCCCCAGAATTACACACAGACCACAGAACACATCCCTCGGGGGCAGGATGCACATCAGTTCCCTCATCTGGAGATTTCCTTGAGGGATGAAACAGAAATGATCCATTAGTGACACACAAATTAGTCTCCCATTTATAATCAAGTTAAAGTTTTGCTGTGAACAGTGATTCATCTGATCTGAGCCAAGGGTCTGACACCAAACATGACAGGACCCACTGTGTGACACCTGCTCAGCTGCTGCACAGGTGGAAGGTGCTGAGCTGCTAACATTCCTTTTGATTCTATGATATATGGAAACAAATGGCACCATCGGTACTTTGTATTAAATAATCTGGTAATAAATGCAAAGGTGTGTTACCCTACAGCTTTACCCTCACTCTGCTGCACAACTTTCCTCTGAAAAGGCAGAAAGCCCTAGAAAGAAATTAATGAAATTATGGCAGTTGGTACGGAGAAAGGAAGCAAGGCCTTCCGACATGGAAAAGAAATTCAGGCTGCAACATCAGGACAAACTGGATGCTTCTACCACAGTGGTTAACAGCAGATTTAAAGTCATTATTAAGTTTCAAAGTTAAAGCCCCACTGCTGACACTGAGGCATTACACACCTCTTGAAAGTTACAGCCTTGGAGGATTTGTCAAGACCTGCCCACGTCTGCCCACGTAATTTCTAAGGAAATCTTTTCTTCACTAACCATTTGAATCTAAATCAAAGTGAAGAGTCTAACAGACTCTTTGGGCAGTACTTGGACACACCACAGAACATGCTTTTGCAATGGGAAGCTTCCCTATGTGTGGAAAACATCGTTAAACAAAGAATGTTCCTATGCAATGGGCAGCAAAGGTGGCTTAAATTTGGTATCTTGCTCTTTGAATTTTGTGTCCTGAAACATTTCCTTCCAATACCCAGATGGATAGATTTAGTGTGCACGATTCCATCAGAGATACAAATTTGGACCCCGTCAGCCCAAGAGCATGCACCACCATAGCCAAAATAAAGCTTTCCCCATTATTAACAGATATCCAACCCATCACTCAGAAGTGCATAAAGCATTGGTGCTCCCTCAGATAGAAACATTCTGAAATACAGCTGGTAACTGTTGTGTTTATTAAGGAACTGGTTTGTCAGTGGGGTTTGTTTGGTTTTTTAAATAACTAACATGATACTCCCCCTTCCAAATTAAAAGAAATGGAACAGAAAGAAAAACTCAGCAAAATACAAGGAATGAAGGGATAGAGGGACAACTCTGGGCTGTTCTAACTCAGTGAGTTAACAGATCTCCAAACCCAGTGTCAAAGAGCCATCACACTCAAGAGGGCAGGGCCAGTTTATCCAGTGAATTCTCACAGCCTGTGCTTGCACATCCCTGCACAAAGCTCAAGCTGATGCATCGCTGGTGCAGCAAACAGAGACAGCACAAGCACATGTGAGTGATTTCAGTCTCCTCAAGTCTCCCATTTCATTACTCAGGCGTAATTAGGTTATTTTTTCATACAAAGCAGTTTAAAGCCAGGCAGTGCAATCCCTCCCAGTACAAGTTCCAGAGCTCCCTGTCATGCAGCATTCCCTGTCAGCCACTGCTGGGCAGTGGAGCTGTACTGGACAGAGCACCATGGGGTGCTTTTCCATCCCAACTGAGTTCAGGTACAAAGCACCCACAGAGACCACAAATTAAGGTTTGTCCAACTTGTGTGTGCGCTCGTGCCTCCGCAGGGTCCCCGACTCAGTGAAAGAATGCCCACAGAAGTTGCAGGAGTAGGGCTTCTCTCCAGTGTGGATGCGGTGATGGCGCTGGAGCGACGCCAGCCGGGTGAAGGTCCCCCCACACTCCTCACAGTAGAAGGGCCGTGCCCCAGAGTGAGTCTGCTGGTGCCTCTTGAGCCTGAGCAGCTGTACAAACGCCATGCCACACTCCTGACACTTGTAGGGCTTGTCTTCCCGGTGGATCACCTTGTGCTTGGACAGCAGGTTGGGCTTATCGAAGCCTTTGCCACAGGTTGGGCAGACGTAAGGCTTGAAGTCGTCTTCCTGAGACTTTGGGTTTTCGAGACAAGCCTGATCCAGGCACTCAGTGCTGTGCTGGCCACGGTGCAGCACAGACCAGGGGTTCCTGGCCATGCCGTTGGCCAGGATCACCATGGAGCGCTCAATCTTGTGCACGTTGCGCAGGTGCCTCCAGACATCGGCCGTGCGGATGAAGCCCTTGTCGCACTCCGGGCACTTGTGCGGCCTCTCGCTGGAGTGGATGAGCTTGTGCATGCGCAGGTTGGCTGCGCGGGAGAAGGTTTTGGCACAGATGGGGCAGTGGTAGGAGTTCTCCAGCAAGTGAGCCCGCCTGTGCTCCTGCAGCTCGCTCATGCCGCGGAAAGAGGAGCCACACTTCTTGCATCGATAGGGCAGAGCTTCCTTGGGGCCAGGCTCCAGCTCCTCACCAAACACATCCCCAAGAGTGGCGCTTTCCTTGTCCTCACCAAGTTTTGTCGTTGTCTGTGGTTTCCTGGGCAGCTCAGAGGAGCAGTGATCTAAATCCTTATCTTCACTCTGCAGGTGGAAGTTGGTGCTGGAGGGGGCAAACTCCCCAGCTGGGCTCTCACCTTGTTCCTGGCAGTTGGTGTCACAGGTTTCTTCGTCTCCACGCTGAAGCTCCTGCTTTCCTGTGGGTCCAGCAGAGTTTCCAGCAGGACTGCAGGAGTAATTCATGTCCACCTCCTTCTGCAGGCTACAGGTGTGGCCCACCTGCTTTGTGGCCTTTCTGGGATAATTTGAATTCTTCGCCACCACGTCACAAATGTTGTTCTCAGAGTCCCAGTCCATGCTCATGTCCATCCTCTGAGGCAAACACCATGTTCACCTGCAGCTCATCATCACCCAGAGCTTTGTGTCCTTCATGGTAAGTCCATTCCCAGCTCTCCTGACAGTCCTCCCTAGAAAATAAAACACCTGTTTCATCAGAGATTCTCCTGATTTTATAAATTGAGAACAGTGAAGGTATTTTTCTGTATCAAAGAGTAAGACAGACTATTAGAAATGCAGTAGGAGAAACAGAATAATCTACTATTAGATATGTAGAAAATATACATTCAGCACACAAAACACAGACAAATTATGTTCAATAAAGTTAAATCCTCTATCATCAGCCAGCCTTCACTACCAAACATAAATTGATAATTCCAATTTTAAATTCTCCTAAAGATGAGAAATCACAGAATCCCAGAATGGTTTGGGTTGGGAGGGACCTTAAAGATCATCTCATTCCAGCTCCCTGCCATGGGCAGGGACACCTTCCAGGGTGCTCCAAGCCCCATCCTGCCTGGCTTTGGACACTTCCAGGGATGGGGCAGCCACAGCTTCTCTGAGCAACCTGTGCCAGGGCCTCACCACCTTCACAGTAAAGAATTTCTTCCTAATAACTCATCTAAATCTCTCCTTTTTTAGTTTAAAAATGTTCCCCCTTGTCCTATGTCCCCCTTGTCGCTCTCCTTCTTTTCTGTATAATCCCTTCAAGTACTGGAAGGTGGGATAAGACATCTCTGAATATAAGAACACATATAAATGAACACATATATGTAAAAACATAAATATTTCTGTATTTCCACCTGTACACAAATGTAAAACTTGCCTATTTAGTTTCAGCAGGCTTATCAAGTGCAGTTATCAAGGCAGTACAGCAATGTGCATTAAGTGAAAGCTCTTATTCACATCCCAGGAAGCCTGGCTCCATCAGACACACAAGCCACGCTTTCTTCTGCTGGAGACATGGAAAACAATCTGGATTAGCCCTCATTAGTCACTGCCTGGAACAGCGTGGCTCGATCACCCCCAGCTCCAGCCATTCCCGACATTTTAACAAGGAGCTGGTAACATGAGCATTCCTCACCTCCAGCCCTCCAGCTGAGCTGCTGATGCCTTTGGGGCGGGGAAAACTTTCCAAGGGATGCTGGCACTGGTCGGCTTAAGAGAACTCCATAACCGCGGCTGCCCATTTCCTGCAGCTGCAGGGGGATGTGGAAATCACGGCGTGGGCTGANGGGGCGGGACCGGTCACCGCGTCCCCTCCCCGGCCACTGCGTCCCCTTCCCGGTCACCGTGTCCCCTCCCCAGCCCCGCGGCCGAGCCCTTCCCACCGCGCCGGCTCGGCTGATCTCGGTGCTCCCGGAGCCTGATCATGGAATCATGGAATGGTGTGGGTTGGAAGGGACCGCGAACGTCGTCTCGTTCCAGCCCCCTGCCGTGGGCAAGGACACCTTCCATGATCCCAGGTTTCTCCAAGGCCCATACAGCCTGGCCTTGGACACTTCCAGGGATGAGGCAGCCACAGCTCCTCTGGGCAGCCTGTGCCAGGGCCTCCCCACCCTCAGAGGGAAAAAAATTTCCCCAATATCTAATCTAAACCTATTCTCTTTCAATTTGAACCCATTCTCCCTTGTCCTGTCACTCCAGCTCTTGAATAGTCTTGCCCCATCTCTCTTGTCAGCTCCCTTCAGGTACTGCAAGGCCACAATTCGGTCACCCCAAAGCCTTGTCTTCTCCAAGCTGAACAATCCCAGTTCTCTTGACCTTTCCTCATAGCAGAGCTGTTCCATCCCTTTGATTACCTCGGTGCCCTGCTCTGGACTCACCCCGTGGTCAGTGCCCTTTCTGTCCCTCAGCTCCATCTCACAGCAATTCACAGAGCATCCCCTGTGCCCCCCACACCGGCAATAACTGTGCATCCATCTTCCTGCAGGAGTGAGGCAGGGACTGATTCCCTTTTAGGAAGGAAGAGGCTCTGCCCCTGTGAGGAGGGATCAATCCACCTCCCAGAATTGCGTCCCACTTCCTACTTGAATAAGTCTTCACAGCCAAAAGGGCATTCAGCATCTTCAGCGACGCCTCACCAGGGCCTTGCACAGTGGCACCACTTCCTAGAGAAGTCCTTTGCCCAGCACATCCCACCTGCCTTTGCCAAAGCCACAGCAGGAGCATGGCCCACAGCTGAAACCACTCTCCAACATCTCTGTGTAATCTCACAGAGATTGCTCCAGCTTTAAACCCAGCCCTGGGCAGCTTTGCACTGCCTTTTCCTAGCAAAACTCCTCCAGCTTTGGGAAATGGGCTCCACAATTAGCAGCAAACACAGAACTGAAATGGCAAATGAACAAGAGTGTACGCTGCCAGCAATGCAAATATGGCATAGAAGAATGCTCCAAGCTCTGTATTATTTTTGTGGTTGCACAGATCTTGCTAAAAATAGACATGAAACCAGAAACTGCTCTGCTGGGAGTTGAGGGTGAGGAAAAGGAATGTACCTACTCCTTGCACATGGAAAAGGAAGTTCCTTCTGAGAGCAGAGTAAGTGGCAGTTCAGTTCCTTCAGATGAGGCACTTGAAAAAATAAGTTTGCAACAGTCCTTTAATGACAGTCCTTGAATCCATGGGGAACCCACACTCTGCGTGGAATGGCAAACCTTGCAGGGGAAGAACTGTCATTCCAGCTTTCCCAAACTAGGAAAAAAACCCAAAACAACTCAGAAGATTTCCATTATTTTTTAATGTATTTTTTTTCAGAATTTAAATGCTTAGGTTTCTTACTTAGCTGGGCAGGATAAAGGCTTTCTCCCACCTAGACCCAGGATGCATGGAATCACACGCCCCTACCATATCCCTCTTGGAAGACAAACACACATCCCTCCCCTTGTTCTTAAGGAAAACTCTAGGAATACATAAGGACATGCACCAATACCCCCACAGCCAAGCACGTTTGTGTGGGGCAAAAATGACGAATGGCCAGTTTTTAAAAATTCAGAATTGTGGTTCATCACCACCACCAAGGAATGGCATAGTGACAGCAGTGCTTTTCCTCAGAAGGATCATGGATGAAAAGGCCAAAGCATCTCCACGTGCTTGTCCTCAAAAACATCAATAAAAATTATTGATGTTTTTTTCTTATCCCCACTTATCCTTCCTTGAGGTTCCTCAGAGGAAAAGAATTCTCAGCATTCATCTCCACGCTGCAGGTCAGAGTTGGTGGGTTGATTCAATTACACTTCTGATAAGAAATTTTTAGGTCTCCTCTTCTTGGCACTGCAGTTCCATATGGATTTCTTATTGGACTGAAGGTCTCTAAGGCAGGAAGGTGGTGGGGAATCTTCCATCAGCTCCAGCTTCCCACCCTTTGAAAGGCTTCTGTGGGATCACCTGGGTGCTCCTCACCTTGGTGACAACTGTCAGTACCATGATGCAAGCCTGCCTCCCACCTGTGGTATCACACAGTGCTCACTTGTTAAAAATGTGGTAACAGGCAGTGCAAATTCCTGTGCCCAGCCGTGTCTGGCTTCTTTCACGTCAGCCTCCTCGGGAAAGAAACAAGAATATCATTATCTGCCAGGCAGAGTTAGTATTTAATCTGTCAGCTTAATTGAAAATACTTCAGTGCTGATAAATAATGCAGAGCACTGCAAATGATGCCTCGTGGGTGAGATCAAAGGCCCGGGGCAGCACCAGCCAGGGCCTTGTGGCTGCTGTTGTTGGGCTGAGATGAGACAGAGATTCTGTGCAAGGTAACAAAAGCAGCATGTACACACCCCACAGCCAGGCTGACAAAAGTGTCCACACACTCATCAAATCCACCAGCACAGCCCCAAACCTCCCCTCTGCCTTTGATAACACAGAACACTCTGCCAGCATTTCCCTTTTAGCATAAAATAACAACATTCAGAGATTTTGCTCTGTTGGTCCTCTAACAAACACACTTAGCTCTATCAATTTCTGCATATTTTGATTTTTCCTCCTAATACTGAGGTATTTAAATGTTCTCTGCTTCCTCTTTGACGTGTTGCATCTTAAACTCTGCATTCTAAGACTTTCCCATCAGCCTTGATGAGTTCTTCCAGCATACACACAAAAAAAATCAGCTGTAATCCTCAAGGAGAAGGCAGCTAACTAATTGAATCACCCATTTCCTTGCAATATATGATTCCTATTAAAATTACATTATTGGTGTTTTGTGCCTGTCCTACATTCCTATTCCCAACACACACATATATGGATGCCAAATCCTTTTTATTTATGCCACCTCACTTTTATGTGTCTTAAATGTGAAGAGTCTGTCAGGGCAGATGAGGATCTGCAATGTATTTGCCAGTTAGATCTACTCTGGAGTAATTTCTTAATTTAAATTTTCTGTTAAATTTGCTAAAAAATGTGAACTCGTGGTTCACATTGCTGCCACAATGGGAGCTTAATGTATTTTGTGAGGGGTTTAACATCACATTCCATCAAATCTGAATTTTTTAATGGGCCATAGAGGTTTCTGACATCTGGCTGCTCTCTTTTAGGACTGCCATAAACACTTTAAACATCTGAGAGCTTCAGACTTTTCAACATAAAACAGGAAAAAAAAATCCTAAGCAATTTTTCTTCTAAGAAAGAGCTGAATCCAGAGGGATTTCACTGATATTTGGCTAAAGTTTGAGCTTTTAACCCCCTTTAGCCCACTGAACCCTGGTGACAGACCTGCAATGCCTATTGGGGACACTGAATTTTGAAAGGACACCTGCATAGGACCCTAAAAGTGCAATTAAAAGATGGTTTGGGATTTCTGATGCAGGGAATTGTTTCACTGTCTCTATCCAGCTCCATCCTATTATCCTAAGATACATTTTCCTGACGTTTGCCAGGATCTACATCTTTGGATCCAGAGAATTGGCATCTCATGAATGAGGCATTCAGATGGAACCTGAAAAACCCAAGTTCTAACAACACCAAAAGCCAGACAGAGTCACAAAATCCAGAGTCAGGCTTGAAGAACATAGAAAAATGAAGAGGAACAAACCCAGCAAGGACTGTAAGAAGCAGGCTGGTTGAGGAACCACTTCCTGGCATGCTTCAGCTTCCCAAACTTGCATTTTCCTCTGGACACATTGATGGACACTCAGCAAATTTCTAGGCAAAAACTGCTGTCTGATTCTGCAGATCTGCCTGGCTGGAGATCCAGGACTGCAAAGGAGCCTGCCAGGCAATAACCTGACCCTTCTAGTGCTGGATGAAAGGCGCCTGTGCAGGAGCAGCCACATCTGTGGGCTCCTGTCATCCCTGGCTGTGGCTTTGGAGGAGCAGCATTTCTGATCTGCACCTGGAAACCCCAAAAATGCATCCATGAGCTTGCTAAAGAGTTAAAAGCATTAAAATTACTCTACTTGCCGAGCAATTATTTTAATACCTGGGCTCTGTACTTATTGGTTTCTTGATCTAACAGAATTGCTAGGTTGGCTCAGGAAAGCATTTGATAATCTATTCAATAACCATTCAGCACAAGGGGTTTTTACTGCAGGATTTCATTAAGCTTTTAGTGGTGTCCCAGGAAATCACAAACTCTCAGCGAGTTTTCTTTTCCTTTTTCGTGACCCTGCTCGAGCAGAAACATGATCCAGGGTGGTCCCTTCGAACCTGAACTATTCTGGAATTAAAATGGGAACTGAACGAGCAGCTCCGGCTGCACCGGGGCCACCCCAAAACTGCGGGGGGATCTTCCCATCCTGTCCCACTCCTGCCCCTCGCTCCTCCCAGAGCTGACGCTCGATATTGGCGTCACCCAGCGCTGGGATCAGCCCTGGTGNGTGTGACTGACACTGCCAGGGATGTCCTTTGTCCCACCCCCAATGTGACTGACAGGGACAGAAACCTCCGCTGTAACACCTCCGGTGTGACTGACACTGCCAGGCACCGCCCCTGTCACTCCGCTGTGACTGACAGCGCCGAGGACATCCTTTGTCACTCCTCCAGTGCGAGTGACAGGGACAGGTACCTCCCCTCTCACACCTCCAGTGTGACTGACACAGGCAGGAACCTCCCTTTTCACGCCCCCAGTGTGACAGCCACACCTGGGGACCGCCGCTGTCACACCCCCAGTGTGAGTGACACCAGTACGGACCGCCCCTGTCACACCCCCAGTGTGAGTGACACCGCCAGGGGCCACCCCCTCACCCAACCCCCGAAATGAGTGACGTGCTGCCAGCATCGCTGTTCGCTGTCACACTCCCGTGGCGCTGGCACAGCCACTGCGGGGTCCTCAGTCGTGGAACACCCCTTGTGAGGGCATTAAAAACCCCAAAAGGAATAGAAGTGCCCCCCATCCGCTGTGTGTTCACGCTCACCTGCTCAATCCCTGTCCAAAACACACCTGTGAGACTTTAAATTAATTAAACATCTAAATGTTTCCTTTAAATTAAACATTTAAATGGCCCCTGAGATTCCAGGGGGAAATCATGAATATCCAGCTACAGCAGGGTAAGGAATGCCCAGGTGTGGGGTATTCTTTTCCCTTCTTTTCCTGCCCCTCATCCCAATTCCTTGCTGACAGCCTTCTCAGGATATTTTTTATCCCTCCCAAACGGGTTCAGCGAGTCTGGGGACAAACTTGTCTGCAGCTCCCAACCAAAAGTCATGGCATTTGGGAGACTGGGCACTCTCCTGGGACATCACTTCTACCTCACCACGGTTAACGTGGTTTTCCACTCAAAATATTCCTGCTGTGGGTTTAGCACAGGTTTTTAACAGCTCAGGATGCCTGGACACGGTGTGGAAATCCAAGAGCAAGGGGGCCATGTCCCCGTGCCAGGCTCTGCCACACCTGTGACACTCTGTGACTTCTCCAAGCAGCTGAGCTGCCCACAGAAAATGGAAAAACGAGTGCACAGGAGAGCGTGAGTGCACGGTGTGTGAGCAATCCCTAAATATTCAGGAGGTTTGGGAGAAGCCTCAGGATGCAGGACTTTCTGCTAAATCCAGGCAGGGGAGTGATGCCTGTGCTATGCAGATGAGCTGTCATATTGTCTCCCACACAAGAGCGTCTCCAAAGGAACCTACACCTACTGCAATTATCCTGCAGCATATGGACATTTATAGGTCAAAAAAAAAAGGGAGAGTAATGGTTGGCCAAAAAAAGCAGGAGCCCGGATAATTCTCCGGTGTTATTTTGGAAAGTGCAGACATTGAGCAGGATGAATTATACATACCTGAGAGCCATTAGGAAATGTCAGATCGCCTCTAAAAACGCCTTAGAAGGGGGGAAATTCCTCCAGCTTTCTTGTGCAAGAGGAGAATGCGGGATGTAAATAATATTCCCTAATAAAAATTGTCACTGGAATGAGTTTTCAAGCTGATGCCGACCCTCTCTTGTGCTGGGCACAGAGTGTGGGGCTGCATCCTGAGAGGCAAAGACATCATCGAGCTAAACTCTGGCAGAAGAGCTGCACTTTCATTGCTGGAGCAACCATGATGTACAACCCAGGAGCTCCTCCCGGAATGATTTCAGAGCAAACCCAGAATATTTCTTACCCTTCTCTAAATTTAGCTGGGGAAAAAAATAATAATAATAACTTCTGCTGCCAACTCTATGAAAACAACACATGTATCTTGACAGCAAATGATTTTAAAATGGAGACCCACCAACAATGCAGTGTTCTGGGTGTTGGGGGAGGAAGAGGACTGGAAAATCCTGAAGTTTGTGTTTCCAAACTCTCAGCATTCACCTGCCACATCCCCAGTTTTGTGCATTTTCCTCAGTATATTTTTCCAAAGCTTCAGCCTCTGATAAGAACGAAATCCTCTGCTGACTGATGCTTCTGCTGGAGAGCTGAGATTTCTATAATTAGCATTAGAGAGAATTTGGGGAGGGATCTGTCTGTTTTGGTTTGGGTTTGTTTGTTTGTTTTTTTGTAAATTTGGATGTTACACATTTTAAAACAAAACACTTAAAACATCAGCACATGGGTTCATAATTGCAGAGTGGAGATGAGGAGCACGTCAGTAGTTGAAAAAACATTAAATTTGCAGGAAGTGACTGAAATGTTTGCACAGAAGGGGGCAAATGGAGATAAGACAGGCAGGCTGCTTGCATTCAGATCGAGAAACTTGTACAGCAGAGATTTATGCTTTTCAGGAGAAGCAAGAAGGGAAAAATCTTGCAGGACTGTGCTGGGAATTATGTTCACAAAGGGGCAGAACCCCTCTTCCCTGGGTGTTTTGGTCATTGCTGGGATGACCAAGGTACTGCTCTTTGCACATTTGTATGAGTGCCTTTTCTTTTGGCTTGTTTTTGGTTTTTTTCAGAATCTTCAGGATGAGTCAAGGCATAAGGATCACAGAATGGTTTGGGTTGGAAGGGACCTTAAAAATGATCTGGTCCAAGCTCACTGCAGGGACACCTTCCATGAGGCCAGGTTGTCAGAACCCCATCCAGCCTGGCCTTGAACACTTCCAGGGATGGGGTTTTCCAGGCTGAACTGCTCCAGAAAATCCCTTTGTGCTTCCTGCAGCCACTGACTGCACAAGGAGACCACCCAAATTGAATTAAACACACAAAGAGCTCAGCAAAGCCCCTCTAACCCTAGAGGCAAAAAAAAGTCTGGTTTGATTTGCATTTCACAGCCTTCCTGACCTGAACTGTGACAGGCACAGGATCATCCCCTCACACCAGGGAGAGCTCACAGAACACTCACCTGGAACAGGCACTTTTTCTCCATCTGGGAGGAAAACAAGCTTAACATTTAAGTCTGTCTGCAAGGTGGGAGCAAATGAGCTCCTGAGCGGCTGCACAAAGCTACAAGAGCGCAATAAAACTAAACAGGTAATTACTGGTGGATTATCTGGAGACACAGGCTCAGGCCAAACCAGCCAGGAGACAGAGCTTAAAAATACCTGCCAGCCAAAGCACAGCTCCAGAGCAGAGTATGGTAACAGGCAGTCTCATCCTTGACACCTCTGTATCTGCTTTTGTTATTTTGAAGAACAGTGTTTATTCAGATTAAAAAACACCATTTGCATGGATCCAGATAAGGTTCCTCACATTGCTTTGCACACAGCTAATCTGCAAATGCCTCTGTAGCCACAGGGAAAATAAACCTTACTTTATACAAGACTATTGACTTGCCAAGTAAAATACAGGTTTTCCTACTTTTTTCCCCCCCCCACAGAACTGAAACTTAAACTAATTAATCAGAACCTGTAAAATGATCCGAACACACCTGAACAGGAGAGGTTAAAATAGTTATCCTCGTTCAGCTGAAGAATCTATTGGTTATCTGTCCTAGATTTAATTAGTGAAAACCCCAAAGATTCACTAGCTCAGCACAAAATTCCTGACCTGAGCCAGTTTCATGTTTGACAGGATAAAATGCAGCTACTTAGGAGAGCTGGAAGAACACACTTACGATGTGTGAATGCTGATGAGCTTTCAGAGGGTAAAGGGCTCTACAAACCCAGCCCTGTATTGAGGAAACAAAATCGAGAGACTCAACAAGTGCAAGGAATAACCAGTGGGTGCCCAGGATTGCCTTGGGGTGGGATTCTGGCTGCTGCATCTTTTTAGGTGACTTTTAAACTGAAGAAGCAGGGGCAATACAGAGCAGCCAACACAATCAGAGCCACTGTTGTAGGTAATAACTTCAAGATTCCCAAATTGCTGATAAATCTGTGATGCTCACATAAAAATTAATGACCCATTGGCTGCAAACAGCAAAGTACAAGGCAAAAACAGATTTGTTGATGTATCTATTTGCCGTTTGCTGCCTGTCCTCACACTGAAAGTGTTTCTGGTTATGGTTGCTGTTAATTGCTTTTTATCTAACAGTGGAGCTTAGAGGCTTCAGCTGAGATGAGGTTTCACGGCGTTAGGCAATTACACAAAGATGCAGATGCACAGAAATTCCCTGGTTTGTAATCTGGGTGAGGCAGAACACAGTGTGTTATCTCGGGCCCAAAGAGAGGCTTCTGATCTGGGAAAAAAACAAGCTCTGACTGACCAAGGCAGCACTGGGGAAGGTTAAAAACTGACTCATTGCCTCCTCGTGCTTCACCTGTTAGAGCTCCCAGATTAAAAATTGAGCCATGGCTGCTTGGGTTTTAACTCATCCACAGGAACACATGGAAGCATCATGTTTCCAAACACTCCACGTCTTCAGGAGACATCCCTCCTTAGGAGGGCTTCCTTGTGCGGTGTCATTATCTCCGACAGATCTGCTTTGGAAATTTCCTCTCGGGGCTCCTCCACGCTGACAAGTGAATTCTCTGCATCAGAAATATTTGTTCAGAGGCTGCCAGGCTCATCAGTCACTTCCCTGTGAAGGAGGCGGTCCGGGGGGGATTCTGCTCTTCCCCCTCCTCTTTGCCCCTGCAAAAATGGTATTGTTGAGGAGACAATGAGGACGGCCACGTGTCTGTGCCACTTGTCCCTCTGTGACGATGCTCATTTCTCTGTGTCAGGGCTGGGGACAGCGCTGCTGCCTTGTCCTGTCTCTCACAGCCACACCAAAGGCGAGAGGGTAACCTGAGCTGGCCCAAGCAGCCTCGTGGGCTCCCTCCTGCTCTGAGGTTAGGAGGGCTCAGACATTCCTGCTGGCTGCCAGCCACAGAGCTAATTATTTGGGATCTATCCATGCATGCAAGCATCCCAGCATTGGGGTTGTTTAACAAGCACCTTTGGACTGATGGCAACTCTTCATGGAGCCCACGAGTGATTTGTGGTGTCTCCATGTGGATGAGGAGAGGATGGCTGGATTCAGTGGATTCAGGCAGCATCCAGACTGGGGGGTCACCAAAGGCCTCCCTTGGCTCCAGCCTCACCTAAGGGAGAGCTTCTTCCTCCAGCTCTGCTGCCACTTCATCATTAACAAAGCACTTAGCTGTTTTATGTCTGAGCAGAGAGATTTCATGTGCATGTATAAATCAGCCTCTCTCTAGCTGGAAAGCTCAGTTCTCTCCTGGCCAGCCCTGTCTGAAAGCAAAGGCTCTGCCACAAGAAGGAAAGATACCTTCCCCTCTTCATTCTCAGACATGGTATATGACAGTCTTTTCCCTTAGTGAAATGTAATTTCATCCCATGTTCACCAATTATGAAAATAATTTTGCTTAGACAGGGACGAGGAAAATACAGCGTGGCTCGTTCTTGTTTTTGTCACCAGAGGAGATTCGGTTTGGTGTCTTTGAAAGATGGCTAAGGACTCATTTGTCCTGATTATTCCACTTTGGAGCTTGTCCTGCTCTCCTACACGTCGGGAACCAGATGAACCCAGTGGTGAACATGTCAAGCTCTGAAAGGTGTCACAGGAGGAGAAGTGTAATTAGTTCGTTGTGCTAACAAAGGTGCCACGCTGGATTTCCAGCCTCTCCCTCACTGCTGTACCTATGGTTTCTGAAGCCAAGAGGCAAAGACTCATTAATTAACAAAAGAAGCTGGGAGATAATCTTGTCATTAAGTTATTGGAGTGGGACCTGGGTTGATTTCTCAGTCCTGGGCTGGTTGCTATGTGATATTATTCAGATGCCTGCCTGGAGACGAGCGCGGAAGGCGGCGGTGGCAGCTCCCCATAGGCTGCTGGTGCTGTGGGCAGGGGCTGCTGCTCAGCACATCCCTCATTATTCCAGCTGGAGTAACCTCTGCTGGTGCTGTGGGCAGGGGCTGCTGCTCAGCACATCCCTCATTATTCCAGCTGGAGTCACCTCTGCTGGCAGACAATTGGAGAGATCCCCCCAACTCCAAATGCGCTGCACGTTCTGCAACTGGCCTTTGCTCAAAAGCTTGCTATTTTTCCAGAATCTCCTGTGATTGACTAAATCACTCCTCTTACTGGGTTTTTCCCCCCCTCTTTTCTTCTGTTTCCTAGTGAATGTCTTTACCTTCTGTCTGTTGCAAATGTGAACAGTTTTAATTAGGTGCTGTTGAAATGTCTTTTGCAGTTTGGCATCCTGCTTGGTTTTGCTCCTCTCGTTCTCTTTGCAGTTCTGTTCCTTCCCACATTGCTTATGTTTTCTTGTTTGTGGAAGCTTCCTTTATATTCATAATTTAATCATGCTGCACTTCAATTTCATCTCTAATAAGCATAAATAGGGAAAAGGGCAGCTGAAGCCCATCTCTCCAGATGCTCCTTAAATAATCCTCTTTTCCTCCAGAGTGTCCCTCAAATGTTACAGGTCTCCAGCTGAACTCAAGGACAAAGCACTCAGCTCAATAGGTTTGTTGTGTTTTCAAATTATGTTCTTAAATGACTTGATTTTTTTCAGAGATCTGACTGAGCCTACACCTTCAACTGAGGTCCAGAACAGCAAGGAAGTGTTCAAAAAACTCAACAAAGAACCAAAACGCCAGAGATGGTGCCATTAATCCAGTTCCTTGTATCCTCTTTTTCCTGCTCTAGGGTGAATTAGTGGATTTTGCTTTTTGCTCAGATTTTCCTTACTGAGACAGCAGCAAACCCACACGGTCTTCTACCAGGTAGATTTGGATCTGGTGTCTTCCTACTCCATCCTCAGTGCCCTAATCTATGTGCAGTGGGTGTCACAAAGTCATTTTTTAATATATTAACCAGATCACTGTTGATCCAGTTACATCCAGCTTATCTGGGGAAGTCAGTAATTTCAATTAAGCTGCATTATGCATTTACTTCTAGTTATGTAAGAGAAGACAGACTTTCCCTTTTATTCCTCCTGATCTGCAGCAGCAGTCCCACAAAAATCATGAGAAACAGGGCTGAAGGGAAGGGCAGAGATGGGACAGCTCATCTCCAATGCCAGGGCGTGGTCATCTACACCTAAACCCACGTCAAAGAGGGAACTTGGACAGCTCCACACAGAACCTTTGCAGCTGCAGCCTCCACAATCTCAGTCTCTCCCACGATCTGCTCCAGCATTTACCTTACACCCATCAGGACCAGGCTTCCTCTCGCTCCTCTGTCGTGTTCAAACTGCATCTGCTTTGCTGCTGTTGAAAGCAACTCCTTCCCCCACCCACCCCACGTGTGGTGAGCAGGATTTTTACAAATGTGTGCCCTGTTACCAGACCTCCAGGAGAAGCTGTGGATGCCCCATCCCTGGGAATGTTCAAGGCCAGGCTGGGTGGGACTTTGAGGGCAGGCAATGCCCCCCCTGAGCAGCTGAAGCCCACCCCACCAAAAAGGGGGTGCTTGAGAGGCGAGGATGAGCAAGATGAGATTTCTGAGTGGATAAATCATCAGCGATACCTCTTCAGCATTTATTTTGCTGAGGTTTGACACGAGCCATCCCCTGCCATCACATTATCAGGGACAACTGCCTCGCTGCAGGGAAATCACTGAGCCAGGCGTGGGAGAAGAGAGGATTAGGTAGGAGAAGGCTTGGGGTGTGATGAATGGGATTTACAAGCAAACCCTCACACTGCACTGCTGCTGCCTCCGTCCAGCCACAGACAGAGCTGAGCTCTTCCCTGAAGCACTTTGTTCTGCTGCTGGTTCCAGTCAGAACATGCAGGACCTTGCCAGCCTCTTCTCTGTGTTTTGAGGTGTCAACAAAACCCTCTGAAGGTGCTCCTGGGTGGGATCTGTGGCTTTATCCCGACCTTGGGAAGCACAAAGGCTTCTCCCTCCTTCCACACCCTGTGCGAGCACACCAGCAGAGCTGTCCTCAGCTAACTTGGTGCTGCAGTTCCATCTCTGCACGCAGGTAAACCAGGAATTCTGGTGAAAGGTATAATTTTTTTGCTTTGGTGTCATCAAATAAGGACACACACACACAAAAAAAGAGAGTGTCCTGTAGTGTATTCCATAGTAAATAGCACTTCATCCAGCAGCTGCTCCAACCCTAGGGGACACCTTTTGAATTTGATTCCCTCCTTCCCTTAACCACTCACTGGAAAAGCTGCAGCCCTGCACTCCAAGCTCAGAGGTCTGTTCTGGGCCCATGATAAAAATCCAAACTGCTAACAAGTGACCTTTCAGCTGCAGCAGATGAAATCAGTGCCCCAAAAATCAATTCCTTCCATGCAGTTTTCAGGCTTCCCTGGGACACTTTGGAGGATTCGAAGCTTTGATCTGACTCATGGCTTCAGTCCTTTTTAATTCCATCTCCACCGTGAGACAAGAAGGGCCAAAACACCAGCAAAGGTTCTGGGCATGGGATGGCTCAGCCAGAAGAGAAAGGCTTTTGAAGAAACCCTTCTCAGGACAGCTTCCTGCTCAAGTTTTCCACCTCTGCATGGAAATGACCTCCAAAATTACCCAGTGTGTTGCTTACCTAGGGCAGGCTCTGACACATCACAGGTTTGCTCCTGCTTAATTGAAGCAGGAGAAGCCCTGAGTAACCTGGCTCTGACAGGCACCGTGACATTTTCTTTCTGAAAGGGGAAACCTCAAAGGCGCTCCTGCCTGATGAGGCCTGACTCTTTCCACATTTACAAAAAGAAACAGGTAAAAATATCTGCAGCTGCTCGAGAAGGAAAAAGGAGCCCTTTTTGCCCTGCAGAGTAGAAATCCTCACTTCAAAATCAAGGCAGCTACAATCACTAGTTGCTTTTTTTTTTTTTAAATGCTGGCCAAACAGCTGCTGTTTGACGTTTTGTGTGTGCAAAGTTACTGTACAGAAAAGGGAAAGAGGGGAAACGTGTTTGGAAGCACAGTGGGAGCTGCGTGCAGGGGAAAACACATGGCTCCTTCCAGCCTGGATTGTGGGATTTAGTGCAGGACTGTGGAGATGAAGGCATCACATCCAATGTGCTCGCTGGTTATTGGGGAGAAATCCCACTCAGAGTAAAGCAGGTCAGTGGTGTGGATGCTGCCAGGGGCATCACCCCGACTGCACCAGCTTTGGGTCATCTCACACTCCTCCCATCAA
The DNA here is from genome assembly GCA_013400955.1 of Drymodes brunneopygia. Lineage (NCBI taxonomy): Eukaryota > Metazoa > Chordata > Aves > Passeriformes > Petroicidae > Drymodes > Drymodes brunneopygia. The sequence goes on along the minus strand of VZTZ01009883.1, from coordinate 406,821 downwards.
TGCAGAAAACTCCAGGGAGGATGCTGCTCCATGGGGATGCCTTTGTGTGATCCTGGGTGGGAGCCAGGCCTCCTCCAGCCTTTGCAATGGGTTTGTCCAGCATCAGCATCTCTGCAGGACCGCGCTGGCTGTGGTGGAGGAGATGCTCCAGGTTGCCATAAGAAAACCAGGAGCCAGAGCAGGGTGCCAGCAGCATTAAAGCAGCGTCCAGGGAACCCTCACAGATGGAGATGACACGGCCAGATGGATTCAGGGTGGGCCTGCAGCTGCAGTGTGTGCCTCTGAGCTGATGGAAGCACAGCCTGCAGCGTCAGCACCCAGCTCCTCCCTGCTGCCCAGGAGAACAGGAGTGCTGGGCCAGCAGTGCCAGCCAGCAAGAAATGCTCTGGGGAGTGGTGACAGATGACTCCAGGAGACTCTTAAAATAACACTGAGGTAATAGAGCAGGGGAGAGGGGTGAATAAAGCCATAAAAACTGCCCTGATGGCCCCAGCCCCTTCTCCAGCACCCTGAGGCCACCAAGACGTGCAGCTACAACACAACAAGACTGAGAGGTGCTTCACTGGAATGAAAGATGGGGGGAGTAAATAAAAGCTGAAACCCTTTAAATGAATGGACAGCAAATCCCAGCAAGCACAGCCTGCAGAACTGCACTCCAGAGAGACAACAGGCTGAGCTGGTGGTGGAGGAAGAGCAGGGAGGAAAGAGGGATGGATGTTCCAGGCATTCCATCAGCCTCTGGAGTCAGGCTGCTCGCTCCTGGGATATCAACTTTATCCTCTGGGAACATGAGGATCATCCTGGCCATGGCAGCAGGGTGATGATGTCCAGCTCTGCCCTCCCTTCACAGTCATCCCTGGCTGCCAGCAGGAAACCAGACACCGCAAACTCCTCGGCTTATTCGCCTTCATCAATATTTTAACAGATACTGGTTTTTTACTGTAAGAGACATCACTTCTTGTTAATTTGAGTGCTGGAATGGCACTGGCAGGCGGAACACCTTGGCTCCAAATGAACCCTGAGGGGCAAAGGGAAATATATTCCTAAGAACACCAACTGGAAAGAATCTAATTCAATAATAGATTTTGTTTGGTATCACTCTGGCACCAGCAATCATCTCCCTATTATTTTTAGGTTCTGATGACGCCAACAGGTTTTGTTGGTTTTGGTTTTTTTTTTCTTTATGGGGTTTTATTTTTGCTGTTATGCAAAAAAATCCCAAGGAGAAAATTTCCACAGTTTAATCACACAGAATGAAATCACAATTATTTCTAGAATTTAAGACTTGGTGCTTCTAGATCCTCAACAAAACATGCAGAGTTTTGCTGGAGTCTAGAGAGGAGGATAAGGACTCCTTGGTTGGGTTTTGGGGAAGGAGAGAGGGATGGGATGAGGACAGAAAACAAACACATATTTACCCAGCCAGAGAATAACAGGGTTTTAGATGAAGGCAGAATTTGTGTTTAGAAATACAAACCAAACATCAAAATCATCCTGTTTCATGTGACAGCCTCTTTCTTTGTGTTTTTTCTTTCCAGGGGATTAGTCATGGAAGTATTTATTTGAGATACTAACTGCAGCAGCTACACAAACCAGCCACCAAATATTATGGATTTCTGTCCCAGTATTGTTTGTGCTTTCCACCAAGTCGTGAAATTCTTGATCTGTAAAAAAAGTCAGGTTTGAAGCACTTTTCCCCATGATTTCCTTTGCTTTGTGCAGCACGAAGGCCTTTTTTTTTCCTTTTTTTTTTATGCACTAAGTGGCTGGATAGCAGGCTGGGGATGGAAATCCAACCCCAAAGTCACCACCAGCTGTACACCCACGGTGCTGCAATGGGGAAAAGGTGTCTGCAGGATCCCAAACCCCTTTCCTTTATCCCCTCTGAAAGGAGCAGGATAGAGGTTTTGTGGAACATCCCCATCTCTTCCCAGGGCAATGTGACCAAAGGAAAAGCAAAGACCATCAGCTGATCCTCTTGAAATCCACACAGCCAAAGGTGACAGATTCCCAACCAAGGAAAAGAGATTTTTCCAGGGCTGTCCAAAAGGAGAGTTAAACAAACCCTTAGAAATGAGGGAATTTGGACTCGAGGACAGCAGGATCTGTATCCCTTCCCTGCATTTACTGCCAGGCTTGAGGCATTTTCTGTTCTTTCTGGAGCACTTGGGATAAAGAGACATTGGTTATAAAACTGCTTGGCTATGAGGAATAAGAGACAAACCATAAATCCCTGTTTTCTGTCGTTTTTTCCAAGCTTAGACGTCACTCCTGGGCTCCAAGTCACACAAGATCCCACATTTCGCAAGGTTTAATGGCTGGTGAATTCTTGCTGGTTTGAGTTTCTGGTTTTGTTTTTTTTTTTTAATTATTATGTTATTTTTACAATTACAAAAGGTATTTGCAAAACATTTGGGGTTTTTTTTCCCAGATAGCTTCTGGCTGCTTTCAAGCTGAAATTTGGCAGTCGGCACACATCTCTTATTCAACAACAGACACAGATTCTGCACTTTAAAACTTGTGGTGGGTACAGACCCAAGAGATTCTTTCCCCCCGCCCTTTTCCTTGAAATCTGCATTAAAATCATGGATTTTTTTGTTGTTGTTGTTTTGTTTTTAAAGCAAAAGCTCCAGCAGAAAACCCAGGGCTGTGTGTTAAGAGCAGCCCATTAGCCACACACACACTGCCCAGGTGGCTCTGGCAGAGAGGGTTTTTATCAATCACAAAGCCATGCAAACTGATGAATTTTACAGTGGGATGATTTAATATTGGGGAACCAGATTGCCTTGGATGCAAAACAGAAGTGAGGATGTGTGTCCTCACTTGCTGGGTCCCTGTGGCACTTGTCCCAAACCAGCCCACAGCTTTTCCTGGTTGCCACCAGTTGGGGTTTGATGATGGGCACGAAGGATTTGGGATTTGGACCTTCATTAGCATTGCTAGAGGGGAATCCCTGGGCTGATCCTGCTCCCCCTGGCCTTTTGCATCCATCACCTATTTCCCCGGAGGGAGGCACATCAGAGGAGAGGGAAAGGCACGCATCTGATTTTAACTTTGAAGTGGGGGAAATGGTGGCGGGGATTTTTTCCTGGAGCTTCTTCTTATCCTCCTCCCCGCTCCCTCCTCGCCCCAAATATCTGCGCCGGCTCTTTAAAACCTGGTTGGTTTGAATATGCACAGGCTTTCCTCGGACCGGTGCCTTTGGGTAGCTTTTTGAAAAACATGAGGAATTAACATTTGAAAAGGTATTCCCACACACTCTTTGAGCAGGAAATGTGGCTTCCTTCTCCACCCACTGCATCACTAAGCGGCTTGGAGATAAATAATGGAGACTTTCATGGCCATTGTGGTTAAAAACCATCGCCCAGGCTGGGATAATCCCTCAAGCCTGTCTTTGCTGAGCAGGGAGATTGGATGGGGAGCCGCACCTCGATATCCCTGTGTCGTCTCAGGCATTGCCACCCACAGACCTGTGGGATCTCTGCTTAAAAAAGGGTGAAATGCAAGATCATAAAATGGTTTGAGCTGGAAGGGGAGCTTGAACATCACCTCATTCCAGCCCTCTGCCATGGGCAGGGACACCTTCCCCTATCCCAGGTTGCTCCAAGCTCTGTCCAACCTGGCCTTGAACACTTCCAGGGATGGGGCAGCCACAGCTTCTCCCTGTGCCAGGGTCTCACCACCCTCACAGTGACGAATTTGTTCCTAAAATCCAATCTAAACCTACTCTCTTTCCATTTGAACCCATCCCCCCTTGTCTTGTCACTAAATTTCTCTTTGTAAAAAGCGCTGCCCCACCTTTCCTGTGAGTTCTCCTTGGGTGCTGCAAGGCTGCAGCGAGGTCACCCCGAGGCCTTCTCTTTTCCAGGCTGAACAATCCCAGTTCCCTCGAGCTTCATGGAGGAGGATGGAGTAAGAAACACCCAGAAACACCTTTAAAGCAGTGCTGGCCCTGCCAGCTCTCTCTTGTGCCACTTGGTGAGGCTGGAAAAGATGCTCCAGTTCCTTGTTGCCTGTCCTTGAGTCCAGACACACAACCAAGTCATTGGCAGCCTAAAGGAACCTCCTGGCCTCCCTGGGCTGAGCAGCTTGTTTAAATCTCTATCCCTTAGGGTTTGTTTAAATCTCTGTCCCATGAAGATGCCAGGCTTGGTCCGGGACCACTTTGTGTCCTTCCTCAGGCTGGTGCTGACAGACCCCCTTGCTTTGGGGTGGTGTGGGCAAGGGACCAAAGGCCTTGCCTAAGAGGCAAAAGTCCAGGACAGGGTCATGAGGAGGCACCGTGATTAAAAAGCTGGCAAATATTTTAGGTGGCCTGCTGCACCAAACAGAGATGGAATTTAGAAGGTTGGAGTGAGATATCTGGAAGGCAAAGCTCTCCTGGAGGGCAAATTTCAACGCAGCTGTAACCAGGAAACTGCAAGCAGCATCCTCACAAAAAACAAACAAACAAACAAACAACCCAAAAAACAAACAAACAAAAAAACCCCAAACCCCCCCCCTCAAAAAAAAAACCCCAAAAAAGAAAACCCACAAACTAAAAGGAGAAGGAGAAAAACAGGCCCAATTTGCCATCCAGGCCTCCGTGTTTCCTTGCCCGTTTTTCCATGTGCACCAATCTGCCAAGCCAGATGTCCAAATGAGCTGTGTGGGCAAACAGGCCCTGGTGTGAGCAAACATTGCCTCGACAGGAGCTCTCTCATGGGCACGGAATCAGGCACTGCGCTGGGGAGGGAGCAGGAGTGGGGCTGGGGGGGAGCCTGACCCCTCTCCTGGGCCACTAAAACCCTCCCTGACACCACCAGGCCACCACAACCAGGCTCAGGGAGGTTGGCAGTGCTGCAGGAACTCCTCTCATCCATTTTCCCCAGCGGGTTGGACCATCCCACGTCGCTGGCGTGGCCATGGGGTTTGACAGGCTGCACACCCAAGGTGGTGTGATCACAGTCACAATGACATCAAGGTGCCCACCCTCATCTCAGCCATGAATTCCTGCCTTCCCCAGGCTAAGAAAGGATCCCCCAGGGAAGCAGGGAAGTGCTGTACACCCTAATGTGACATGGAGCACTCTTCATCTTCTGCTATCTATGAATAACCCTGTCTAAGCTATTAAAAGCAGGAGCAGTGCATTTGCCACACTTTCACAAGCTCTTCAGGAGCATTACAACAAATGAACAGGTAATTAAGCAGCATCTCAACCCCAGTAATCACATATTGTAATTCCAGCAGAGTCACAAAGACTCTGTAATATTGACTCCTCTTGGAAGGCAGCAAAATTCACGTTATGGTCTGGATCCCTGTTCTTAAAGCAAATTCTCACAGAAACAGCATTCTTGATTCTCATAGAATTAATTCTCACAGAAGCAGCAGTGGGAAGGGAATATTCTACAGTTCAGTGCCCTTGGAGCACCCAGAGCTGACAATCCTCAAGCATCATTTCTGACAGAAATCAGGGGCAGAGACGGTCTGGGAATGGGTGAGATGGATTTCACCTGGAGCAAGCCTCAGCTGCAGGGTGGCCACGTGGGATGAGCACAAAAATCACCTGTAGGAAAGCAGGGGTGTGAGAGGGACCTCTTAAAGCACATCCCTCCATGCTCTGTGGGCTGGGGAGCCTGTGTGGTGGTGGATTTGGCAGTGCTGGATTAGCTCACTGACCTTAGAGGTATTTTCCAACCAAAAAGGACCAGCTCTCAGTGGGAAGAGGACACCAGTTGCCAGTCAGTCTGGAAGTGGAAGATCTTCATTGAGAGCCAGGTGCCACCATGGGTTCCTCTCCGTGTCAAAGGCCTGTTACTGCCCCAGGGCCTGGCTCACTCTGGCTTGGTGTAATGCAGAAAAAGCCTAAAACACCCTCAGACACAGCTCAGGACATGAGTACGAGTGTGCTGCAGGTTCCTCTGGATTCAGCAGCCCCTGGAAAGGCCCAGGGTGGCTGAATACCAGGGGTGACACTCAGCAGAAGGAGCTGACACCCGCAGCTCCCTCCCGCAGCTCCGAGCACGCTTTGGTGCACGGCTCTGTCTGCTGCAGAGGATGCCAACCTGGCACCGAATTCCTCCTTTGAAATATTCCTCGCTCAGCTCCCGAAACATCCCCCTCCCTCCCCAAAATAAACAAACAAGTTGGGAAGCTCACGAGCCCGGGAGCGGGCAGGAAGCTCCGCGGGATGACGGAGCTGTGGCTCCCACGACGGCGGGGGCTTGTGCATCCTCCTGCCTCCCGGTGCTTCCCAGCCCCTCTGTGACACCCCCACAGCTCCTGCTGCCCCCACACACCTCAGTTCCCTGGGGGTGGCTGACGTGGAGCCCGGGGCAATGTCACAGCGGGTCCTGTCAGGACACTGAGACGCGGCTGGCACTGGGTGACCTTCAAGAGAGGCAGGGTGAGGCTGTAGGGCTGGTAGCTCACTGGGGATGCATCAGATCTGTGTTGTCAGCTCTGTTGTCGGCCCCTTTAGCCCCATTTCCACACCACATCCAACTGGGACAGGAATCCTGGCATGGTTTGGGTTGGGAGGGACCTTAAAAATCAGCGAGTCCCCACCAAAATCAGCCAGGAAGGGGCCAGGATGATCTCAGCCTCCCTCTCCCATCAGAGAGGGCAGCATGAAGGGATGCTAAGGCTGCTCCCATCTGTGCCAAGGGCTGAGGCAGCTGAATCATCTCTCCCTACCTAAACCTCATCTGCCCTTTATAGGTCTCAGCCCCCTCCTTCCTCGACAGCAACAAAGCAAAGTGAAAAACAGAGGCTTTATTACAAACAGCACCTGTTTCCATAGAGATCTGCTTAGAAAATTACACGAGACAAAGATGGAAGTTAGTGAGGAAAACACAAGGGCTCGTCCTTGTGCATCAAAGCGAGGTCTCACCCACCTGCAGAGCTCAGCAGCCCCCACCCTCCTGGAGGGGGATGGGTGTGGGTGAGTGTGACAAGACCCCCAGCCCGTCCCCACTGGACACAGGAGCTGGTGTCCCCCACCCCAGCAGATCTCCTGGCACCCCTGTGGAGCTGTTCCCAGCCAGCCCTCTCCAGAGCTCAGCAGTAAACAAGAGCCTGACTGTGAAATGGCAATGAAAAAGGCAGGAACAAAATCTCCTTAAGGGAGAGGGTGGAAAGATGGGCTGGAAAACTGTGAGGGGTGCAGGCAGGGTGCTCAGAATCCCACCCCACCACTGCAGCTGCTGGAGGAGACAATCCTGCTGGTCACACACATTTGGTAAAGCACACCAGGGTATGCAAGCAAGGAATCCAGTGGATAAGACACTTTTAGACCATTATTTTCTTCAGGAAAGGCAAGCAAACTCCAAGAGAGAAATACCAGGCAGTGGAGTTGGGCTTGGGGATGCTGGCACTTGTCTGGAGAGGCTGGAGAGCCAAAGCACATTCCTGTGCCAGGGGAGAGGTGTGTTCCTACCAGGATGGGTAGGAGCCTGCACTTCAGCTCCTGGAAGCAAAGATCTTGCCTCTGCATAGGCACTTTCCACTATCCCAGGTTGCTCCAAGCTCTGTCTGACCTGGCCTTGGGCACTTCCAGGGATCTAGGGGCAGCCACAGCTTCTCTGGGCACCCTGTGCCAGGACCTCCCCACCCTCACAGGGGAGAATTTTTTCCTAATATCCAATTTAAACCTGCTCTCTCTCAATGCAAAGTCCTTTCCTCTTGTCCTGTCACTCCCTGCCCTCATCAAAATTCCCTCTCCAGCTCTATTGGAGCCTCTTCAGGCACTGGAAAGGGCTCCAAGGTCTCCCCAGAGCCCTCTCTTCTCCAGGCTGAACAACTCCAACTCTCTCAGCTTGTCTTCACAGGAGAGGTGATCCAGCCCTCTGAGCATCTTTGTGGCCCTCCAAAGATGGATTTTCTTGGCACCTTTGGCTGCAAGGAATCTCTCACACATATATAGGGCTGATCCATGAATGTGGGTGCAGCTGCTTCCCAGCATCAGACAAGTGGCCATTTGTACAGAACAGAGAGCCATGAATGGCAAACACCTCTCTCAGCTGAAGAAACCCATGGACTCACAAAAAGAAAATCAAGACAGACTCACGAGGAGCACAGACTTCACCACACAGGGGCAAACAAACCTTCTTCTTGAGGAACAGCAATGACTCAGCCCCACCAGCTGGGAAAAACAAGCAGACAGAGCTGGGCATTTTCTTAGCACAGGAAAGCCTCACTGGGGAGAGGGCAGGAGGCAGCCCCTGCTCGTATCCATCCCCAGGGAGGAAGAGAAGCCAAGTGTCCTGAAGGAGCACCGATGCTCTCCTGGCCACCCCAGAGCCCTTGGTGTCACTTTGATGCCACCTCTGGTAGCAGCCAGGGTGAGCCCTGGTGCTGCCCTCGGTGTCCACAGGCACACACTGCCAACAGAAGGGGAGGACAGTGGTGTGTCAGCTTTCTCCAACAGGGCTGGGAAGTCAAAATGCAAACAAGCTCCATTTGGTGCTATCTGAGCTGGGCACACGCGGAAATCATCCGGATTTTGCATTCCTGCAGAACAGGAGATGCTCTCCACTGGCAGTACCTCCCCACTGCCTCTGCAGAGAAAAGGAAGAATCCCTCCAGCCTTGGCTGTGTCTGCAGGATCAGTGCCCAGGCAGGCACAGAACAAAGGACACCTGCAGAGCTCTGGATCATCACTGCAGAGCCAGGACAAGCCACGCCACACGTTCCCCCAGGGGTGACAAGGCCCACACAAGCCAGGGGTGGCATCTCAGGAAGAGACCAGCGACTCAGGCTGAGTGTTCCTGCAGAGAGTAGCTGGGATGAGAGCTGGGAGCCTGGGCCATCTCTCCGTGACAGCCCTGGCACGCAGCAGACATGGGGGGACAGCTGGAAGTGCAGCAGAGTGCAGGGAAGAAGGAGCAGGTTTCATTTCAAAAACATGGACATTGTGTTCGCTTGAACGCCTCAGCTGAAGTGACCAGAGCCCAGCAGGACCCACAGCTGTCAGCAACCACTGTGACTCACCCCACAGAGCTCCTCTGCCTGACTCAGCCCTCAAAGATCCATCAGCAGCCTCGTGGGAGAGCCTCTTAGGAGACGCTTTTGTGTTTGTGGCTGCTGCTGGAGAGCTCCCAAAATGCCAAAAATACAGGGGATCTTTGCCCTGCTGCAGGGGAAGCTCACACAGCTGCTGGAGCCTTGTGGAGCATGCCCAGGCACCCTTCCCAGCCTCAGAGCCATTGCCATGCAGCCTCTTTTGTTGACAAGCTTCCCTTCATCCCCCAAAACCCAGACCACTGTGACACCCCAGACCTGACCAAGCCACAGAGCACAGGCTGACTGATGGGTGCACCTTGATTATCTGGGGGGAGATTTTTCGGTTCCACACCAATCCTTGCAGCCATGGGAAGCATCTCCCTGGCCAACATGAGGCCCTGGCAGCCCGGCAGGCATGCAAAGAGCCCCGTGCCAGGAGAGCTCAGTCTGTGCTGAGCAAGGCAGGAGCCACTGCCTGCACTGTGACAGAGCTGCCTGCAAGCATCTGTTCCCACCCAAAGCACCACAGTTCTGCTCCCTGCGCTGCTGAGACCTCACATGATCAGGGAACTCATGCTCAGATGCTCAGGACTCAGGATCACCTCCAGAACAGTCTCCTTCTCCCATCGACGGAGCTGTTTGTGCCTCCATAAACCAGGATTTGCTGCTTCCACCCTGAGCTGACACGTTTCAGGGAGCAAAGGCTGTCTCCTCCTGTGCATCCAGATGGCCTCGCCCCCAGGATCCCTGTCCCCACCGAGAAGCAGGCTGTCACTGCAGCACACAGCACCAGCCAGCCCAGACCTTCCCCACAGCCTCGGAGCAGCACCGAGAGAGCTTTTGGTGCAAAAGTGACAGCACCTTGCAGGCATCTTGCATCCCATCCCTGCAAATGTTCCAGGCCAGGTTGGACAGGGCTCTGAGCAACCTGGCCTAGTGGAAGGTGTCCCTGCCCCTGGCAGGAAGCTTGGAACAACGAGAGCTTTAAGGTCCCTTCCAACCCAGGGCATTCTGTGGTTCTGTGATCTGTCACCGTGACCACAGGAGCACCACAGCTCTATTCATGGAAAGCTGTTAGGTTGCAGCTCCCTCCTTTCACCCCTGTGCTCCCAGGGGCTGTTTTGCTTAGGATGGGTCTTCATGGGTAACTGCCAGCCCTGCTGCTCTCTCCCCTCCCTTTTGATTGTGCCCTCCCTCCCTCCCTTCTTACAGCCATCACCCATTTGGTGGCACAGTGACATTTAATCCTGTGCCGTGGCCAATTGCACCAGACAAGCCAAGCTGAGCTTTGGACTCGTAGCCCAAAACTCACTAAAAAAATCCCCCCAGCTGGTTCACCCCCCAGTCCCTAAGCCACCATCCCTGCTGGGATAACACCAGAAGGGTTACTGAGCCTGGCTGCTGCCCAAACTGCCCCCATAAAACAGAGATAGAGCAACCCATGGCCATTTAGTGCCTCCACTGCTGAGTACACCACAGGACCCAGTGTTCTGGCAGAGCCCTGGAAATGCAAATTAAAGCATGGCTGTTCAAGGCAGGTTTTGCTGTTCCCATGCCCTGAGCAGATTTCACAGAGCCACATTTCACATCTGTCCCTGCACGCCGTGGCGTCAGGAGCAGAGCACAGGAACAGACACCAGATAAAATTCCAGCTGCATCTGGAAAGAAACCCGGGTGCAGTTTCACTGCTTGCCTCTCAGCTGTCCCCTCTCCTGCCTGTCTCACCTCTCCCTCTGCCAAGGGTGTGACTCTGGTGAGAGGAAAGCCTTTCTTTGGGGTTGCAGGAGAAAATGGTGGGGACCAAGGGGAGCTGAGCAGGAGGAGGATGCCCAGGAGGGTCCCCCTTGAAGCTCTCTCTCCTCTCTGCAGGACATTTCTTGGCATTGACACTGGGGTGGGCAGGTTGGTGGCTTGGCCACCAGCATTATTACATGGTTTCTCTTCTTTTTGGCGTCAGGACCAGGCAACTCCAGGTCCATCCAGCCCAGGTCCCCCATGGGAATCTCTCTGCCATCCTCTGTGCCCGCAGGACCTGGATGCCAACACCCCACGGCTCAGCTTCCTCCCCTGCAGGAGCCACCCTGGGGCTCTGCATTCCTGCCCAGCTTTGCTTTGGCCTTCTGGAGATCCTGATGACCCACAGAGGAAACAGGAATTGCAAACACTGAATAAGCTCCCTCTGCCTAAGGCCCTGCTTTATATCCAAGCTGTCCTGACAGGCGTTTGTCAGGAACAGAGGATGCAGTGTTCTCTGTGTGCAGAGTGGCTCCGTATGGCAGCGCTGGCAGAATCAACCACTTCCACTCAGGGCTGTGAAATTCAGCCTGGGAGGTCTGTCTAGCCCTCCTGACCTCCAATTTCCCAGCTAAAATAAGTTTTTGCTGTTGGGAGAAGAGCCAGATTCCCTCCTGGCGCTTCCCTAGCCTGTGGGACAGCGTTCTCCCATCTCCCCCATGCCTGCAGTGCTGCACAGGAGTGGCAGAGCCATCCCCCTTCACTGTGAGCCCAAAAAAGGGGCAGAATGTGGGGGGGGGAGAAGCTGATTTCTCAACCTGATTTCATCCAGGAGATGATTGTAGAGCATCACTTACCCACTTTTCCTGCCCAGACTGAAACCTGACCTGTCCTCATAGCCTGTAATAACATCTCTGAGTTAATTCACTGCAGCTGGAGTCACTTGTGTGCCAAAATAGGGCTGAAACTCTCCCTTAGTGCAGAGCCTGGTCTGAGGGGCAGCTGAGAGCTCTGGGGGAAAGCGGGGGGAACAGCAGAGCAGCCCCCCCAAGAGCAACCCTAACTGAAAGCCTCCTGAACTCCCACAGGCAGAGCAAAAAATGGGTTTCTACAGGAGGAAACACAATTAAAACATTCAGGCAGCAAATCCAGCTCCTGACAAGGCCAGAGGAGTAATGCCCAGCTCTCTGGGAATTGCTGTTCTCAGCCCTTTAATCTCATACCTGTGAGCTGGGCTCAGGGGTGGTGGCAGCCTGTCCTGGCCAAAGGACAGCCCTAACCCTGCAGGGAGGAGCTGCAAATCCCCCAGGAGAAGGGCAGGGAGAACCTCTCACCCCGACCATTTCAGAGGTGCTTTATAGGCCACACCTGGGCACTGCAGCATCCCCACCCTGCTCAGGTGGCAATGGGCATCACAGCTTGGAGCAGGCAGCCAGCCCGAGGGTCACACTCGGTGCTGGCAGCTCTGTCTCCAGAGAATCAGGGTCTGGGAGCAGCTGATTCCAGCAGGGGCTTCAGATTTTATCCACAAAATCTCCTCCTTCAGCAGATTCCTGCAGCCCACTTGCTTTGGCTGAGCATTCTGAAGAGAGGGATGGAGACAGAGGTTCTGAGGGCAAGCAGCAGCTTTATGGCCAGGGATGGTGATGCAAAAAGGGCTTTTCCCTGAGAGTTGCTGGGCTCTCCAGCACGCAGAGAGGATTTCCTGGCAGGATTCTCCTGGGCACAGGGCAGGGGAAAGCCAGCCCTGCTCAGAACCCTCCCGCCGGGTGTGTTTGAACACCCACCAGCCCCTCACAGCACCAAATCACTGCCGTTAGCACAGGCTGAGACCCGCTCGAGGAGTTAGAGCAGGGGAAAAAAGAGCCTGAGACCAGGGGAAAGCGGTGGCACATGTGACTGCTGGTCCCATCTGCCTCCGGGTGGAGGAGCAGCGGGGTGGGAAGATGTCCCTCTTCCCGAACCAGCCCCGGGCAAAGCAGGGATTTGCCGGGGATTCATCCCCAAAACGTCCCCAAGCAGCAAAGTGGAGTGTGTGGCCTTTTTCTGCCTTTTTTTCCTTGCTCTCTGAGCCAGTGGAGCATCTTCCACCCCGAGTGATGCTGGGGACTGGGATGTCTGTGACCCATCCACCGCGGGGACACTCGGGGACCGTAGCAGAGCCCCTGTTGGCAGGGCTGGGGTGGGTGACAGAGTGGCCGTGACCCCATCCGTGTCCTTGAGAGGGTCCCTGCTTGTCCCGTCGCCTCTCCCCCCGCTCCACACCCGCTCCTGCAGCTGCAGCTATTCCTGCTGCGAGGTGTAAGACGAGCCTTTGCCAAGGGCCAGGGGAGGGAGGCTCCGCTCATTCGCAGCTCCTTCGCACAGCTCTCGCTGGTTTCCCAACGCGCTGCTGGCTGCTAAGGAGGTGAGACTTGCTGATCCAGCACAGTATCACATGCTGGAGGGAACAGGGGCTCAAGCTGGGACAAGTCCTGAAAAAATTATGGCTGTGGAAATGAGGGCCACCTTTTGATCGGTGAGAAAAAAAAAAAAACAACAAAAAAAACCCTTAAAAAAAAAAGAAGCTTGATGGCACTTTTTTTCCCACCCCTGAGGTAAATTATCAATGAAATAAGGATGTTTGCAGGGCCCTGTCAACACTTCAGAGGCCAAAGGACTTGTGGTTGTGGCTGATGGTCCTGCACACTGCATCCCTCACCCAGAGGCCCCAGAGATGCACAAACCCCCCCTTATTTGCCCAGATACCATAGTATTAAACTTTGCTGGGAAATATAGCCTTGGATTTATTTTCTTCTCTGCTCTCCCCCTTTTTGGAAAGGAAAAAAAAAAAAACCCAACCAAAAACCTCCCCACATCATTCATGATGGCTATGATTCTGTAGATCTGTGAAAATCAATCTGAAGATCACATTGTCTGTGGCAGAATGCTCCATAAATTGAGTCCCAGGGGAATGTGTGTGGGAGGGAGAGAGAGTCTGGCTTAGGTCTGACTCTAAAAAATAACCTATCTTTATCCGTGATCCCTCTCCCTTGCACCCCAAACATCACTGGTACCTCTGCTAAAATCTGAATTGAGCAGCTCATCCATGCACTGGGACACTGCAGGGACACCCAGCTCAGCTTTCAGTGCCTCAGAGCTGGGCAAAGAGGATGATTTGGGCTGATTTTGGCCACAAATCACCACTGCTGGCTTTCCCCCCACTCTCCCAGCTCAGCCAGCATCCAACTGCCCAATGCCAGGGACACCTGGAGAGCCCTGCTTTGGGGACAGCGAGGCACCAGCTGGGAGAGGAGAGCAATTCATGCTCTTGGCATTCATTTAGAAGCCAGAAATGTGTCTGTTTGGGGTTATTTTTAATTGTCTACACAGAAATAGCAAAGCCAAATGAACAGTGGGCTGTTTGCTGCTCAGTGGAGTTTCGGCAGGAGATGGGGTTGTGAGACAAGGCGAGCCACGGGAGAGGCAGGGCTGCCTGTAAAGCCAAAGGTGACACAAAAGAGCTCCCAAAAACCTTCTGGGAGGCAGCAAGCACCAGCTGGCTCTTCTGTGCATGGGTAGGGGTCATTTTCCAGGGAATTCCATGGGATTTCACTCACCAGATCGCCTGCTCCCCGTGGCGTCTGGCAGAGACAACCAGCACAGATGTGCAGCACTTCATCACTGAGCAAGGCAGATCAGTGTCAAGAGACAGAAATAAATGAGAAGAACCAAAAAATAGAGGTGCTGAGCCAGGCCAGGCTGTTCCAGCCCTTCAGGGAGGACAATCCTTGCGAGCAATTCCCGCGTCCCTGGGGAGCGCAGTGGCTCTGGAAAAGGAGCAGGGTTTTTTGGGGATGTTTGTCAGTGGGATTCTCACCTGTGGGGGGATGCTCACCCTCGGGGGTGATGCCTTAGGATTTTAGCTTTTAAATTTTTATATTTATATATATGTATATTTTAAAAATAAATTATTTCATGTATAACTCTAAACTCCATACACAGTTTCACATACTGCTTTCCCATTTTAGTCAGATACAACAATTCCTCTCCAGGCCTGGCAATCAAGGACACCTGACTGTCTCAGGCCCTGAGAAATGCAAACAAAAGTGAGTAGGGGGGGAGCAAACTTGGGGTAAATGACTTCATTACCTGAAGCTGTAATTGGAAGATGAACCCCCAATATGCAAATGGACCAAACTTATAAAAGTGTGAAAACCTGTGAACAGATGGATTTTAAACACCTTGCTAAGATGGGAAAAAGGAAAAGAAAAGGTTTTATTCCTTTGAGTTCCTGCCCCCTCTTCTTGTCCTTTGCACCCTCAAGGGACTTGGGTTTGGCTCCAGCAGCCTCATAGCCAAGTTTCCCTTGTTTTGCTGGAGGAGTGAGCAGAGTCACCACCAGATGTTTGCCCAAAGGACCAGAGCCAGCCTTCCCTTGCAGGGATGCACAGTTGCTAACATCCTGCCTATAAAATAATCCAGGAAACCTTTAGGAAAGAGCCAGTGCTTGCAGAGCTGCAGACACACCCATGGGCCTTCATTTGGCTTTGCAGGAGGAAAGCGGGGCAGAGACAGAGAGAAAAAAATCCAGGATGGTGAGGCCTCTTCCCAGGAAGGTCTTTTCCCAGGAGGAAGAGGCAGATTATGAGCTGATGACCAGGACAGGACTGTTTGTGTCCCCCAGGTACCTGGATGTAAGACAAGCCATGCCAATGCTGGTACCAGGGGCTGGGACTGCTCCCATGTCCCCAGAGCCTGGGCAGCTCTGCTGGGACCAGAGCCTGGAAGGGTCCTGGAGCAGGCAGAGCAAGGTGAAAAGAGCACACCCAGACCAGGTTTTTGGGCTCTGGTGGCCCTGCCCCCAGCGGCTCCTCAAGGAGGAGCAGTCCCAGCACTTCTGGCAGCAGCATCTGTTTCTGGGGTACTTTTGTTCCCAATTTATCCGCTGTCTCCTGGAGCTATTATAAGCAGGTACAATCTGCATTGCCATTGTTATTCAGATGATGTACAGATAATTTTAACCTTTCTGTTCCATTTGTCAAGGGGCTTTTTTTAGCCTCTGCGCCTGCCAGGCAGAGCTCTGGCTCTCCAGCAGCGAAGGCTCCCAGTTTTGCAGCACCAGTTTGACTTGTGAGGGTGAAGCTCTGCCTCTGCACTGCTCTGGGTGTCTTCTTCAGACATGTTAGGGGATTTGGGGAAATGGGGTAGAGGTGGTCGAGCAGCTTCATTCACCACTCATCCTGCTAGGAGCATCCCAGATGGGGCTCCATGGGATGTCCATCAGAGACCTGCACACTCCAAAGACTTTCAGAGCTTTTGGAGCAGCTCGTGCTTAAAACATTCACTTCAAAGATTGGTAATGCAGCACTTGTGGCCCACACACGAGGACATCCTCTCCTCAAGCTGCTTCCAACACCACTGCAAAGTCCTCAGCGATGGAGGTGGCATCACCACCCTGCAGCGCCTTCCCCACAGGCAGGGCTGCACATCACTTTTTTTGGCTATAAAATGGGAATTTACTTCCCAGCCTGAAAAAATGCTGGGCTGTCACTGCATTCATCACCTCGGGAAGTGCTCTCAAAGCTGGGCCATCTCCTGGAACTCTGCACTTCCCACAGAAAACTTTTTATCACTTCATGAGCCAGAGAAGTGAGAAGCAGATCTGTCAGCATTTGGGAAATAAAGGAAAATTTGCACAAAGTGAAGGGCAGGATAAAACCAGTACCTACTACAGATGGTTTGGGCTTAGTCCTTGGTGGCACCCCACTTGTGAAACACACAGGGTAAAGCTCAGCTCAAGGTGATCTAGACAAGGCCTTCATCCTTCCCTGAGCTCTTCTTGGCACAGCACTGGGAAAGAAGGAGAGTGCTCCTGAAAAGCCATAAACCATCCCTGTCACCCATGCTCAGCCTGGAGGCATCCACAGGCTGCTGCCTCACCTCTGGCTGCCGGACAACTTTTCATGCTTTAAACACTCCCGTAAAAAAAGAAATATAAGGCGTGACTTCAGCATCTTTGCGTGACAACTCACCCACAGGCTTTGGACCACGCAACAGCATCTGCATCCACTTGACATCTCTCAGGTGCAGGCATGGAGGGGTGGCCAAGCTGTTTGGATCCCCCAAGGCCATGGATACGAGGGTTTCCAAGCTTGATGTGCAGGCTGGTGCTCCCTTGCATTCCTCCATGATGCTCTTGGCTTCCCCTGGCCAGTTTGCTGCAGTGCCACCCATTATCAGCTCCTCAGACTCCTGGTCCTGGCTCCCCCAGCTCCCCCAGACCCCTCAGCCCCTGTGTCTGGAAGCAGCCAGGTACCAGCCACAGCTACCCCAAGATATCTCAAATATCCTCCCTGCCCCTCTCCTCCACTGCCCCCCACCCTGCCTGGGCTTGCAGAACACCCCATCCCACAGGCTGTGTGCCTCCCCCTTCCCTGCCACGGGGACCTTTTGCAGGGGTCCATCACCTTACCCAGAGCCCCCACAGCCCCACCAGCACCTGGGGGGAGTTCCAATGAGACCAGGTCTGCAGCAGTTCTTTACAACAAGGTTTTATTTTTCTTTCCTTTTGACAAAAAACATTGAGGAGTTGTACATTGTCGGTGGTCAGCTCGGTTCCCCGTTCGGGTCCAAACGAGCAGCTTATGTTACAACATCCCGCCCCAGAGCCTGGGGGATGAAGGCAGAGCACCTCCCACCCACCCTCCCACAGTCCCGGGAGACACCAGCCCCACACTCGAGGTGCTCTGCCATCCAAGGCCTCCTGCGGGGACAGGAGGGTGGTGCTGGGACAGCCAGCCCGGAGGGGACAGCAGGGCTCTGTGTGCCAGGGCTGCCACGCCTCCCCTCACACCCACCACAGCCCCACCAGGAGCTCTGCAGGGCTTTGAGTCCAGTCCCAGCACCCAACTGGGAACCAGTTGCATGCTACTGGTGAGCTCCTGCCTGGGCAGGCATGTCCTATGCAGGTTGAAATACATCCCCCCCCATCCCCATCCTGCGTCCCGTGGCCCAGCATGGCCAGCAGCCACCCACGGCGAGTGCGGTGGCACAGTCTTTGTGGCCGGGAGGCTGAGGAAATGACCAAAAATCCACAGAGGAGAGACTGTACAGCAGCAAAGCCGAGTCCAGCGCCTTGAAAAGCAAGGCACAGGCTGCAGTGGTGCCTCGGAGCTGGTTTGCCTCCCCGCCTCGGCGCAGTCCTTGCCGTGGTTCTCCTGGGGGTTGTTTTTGGTTTCAGAGACGCGCTGTCCCCGCCGGTCCCTGCCTGTCCCCCCCAGCACCGGGACTGCTTCAGGAGGGGCAGAAGCGGGGCATTTTCGGACCCTTTCCGGGTACAAAGGGGCTTTGTTTTGTCCTCTGTTTCTGTAGGTTAGTTAAACACAGGGCTGACATGCCAAGAAGCTCAGGTTCGGACACCGCAGCCCGGCGGCAGCGCGGGGGCTGTGCCACCGCTGCGGAGCATCACCAACACCGCTCGCCGGCCCCATGCCGGGGCTGAGGAAAGAAAAGCGCCCAAAAAGCTCCAAATCCGCACGGAACGTGCCCCCGCTTGGAGAGCATCGCTGCCTCCCTCCCACCCGCCAGGCACAGACACAAAAAGCCGCCTCCTCCCCTCCCCGCGGGCTCTTACTCAGAGCCCGGCGCATTGTCAGACACCTTTCCGCATTTAGAAGGAGACGATACCGACACCTATATTTAGAGCAGGTACGGCATCGCCTTCCCCGGCCCCCAGCACCACCGCGTCCCTGCTCCCCGATCCCACGGCATCCCACGCTGCCCGCCAGACCCGGCTCTCCCAAATTCCGACACCGGGAGAACAATTCGCGGCCCTCCCCAGATTCCGCCCCGGCAGCTTCAGGGTGAAGCCACAAACCGGCTGGAAGGGAACAGGTGATGCCCGTGCCCCCAGCCAGCACCAGGGACCGTCCCCACGGCTGCACAGGGCACGGTTTGTCCCCAAGAGCCGAGGCGGGGGACGCAGGATCTGAGCCAAGGCCATGGAGAGGGCTGCCTGTGGAATTTTTGGATCCCTGGGCAGGTGGAAGTGTCTGTGTGGGAAGCAGCAGGGACAGCAGAGGTGCCACCCACCATCAGGGACAGCAGGAGGAGCTTTGGGCCTTGTCATGGGCGCACAGGGGGCACTCTGACCATGAGGAAGAGGGGGTTTGGTCCATGCACGAGCCCTGGAGCCAGGAAGCCTTCGGAGCCGGTGGGATTTGCTTCTCACAAAGCAGAGCTCCTTCCCTCCGGGGGAGCTCACAAAGCGATCAGGGCAGGCGCTGATCTGCACATGCACGAGCAGGGCAGTTCGTGCCCGCAGCATCTCTCGGTCAGGAGAACACACGAGCTACCCAGGACCAAAGCAAAGCCTGGCCAGAGCTGCTGCTCAGCTGGACAACAGCCCCAGGGAGCCAGACCACAGCAACCCGCAGCAAAGCAAAGCCATGGGCAGGAGGAAGGGCAGGAGGAAGGGCAGGGCGAGGGCTGTGCTGCCTCAACCTGCCCATCCCCACGCCCACACATCTCCACACCGACCATCCCCCAGCCCTTCCCTGAGGCGCCAAAGGCACAGCACCCTCCAGCTCCCCAGGACCACGCTCGGGCTGCTGACAGACACAGCTCACACCATAAACACACCACGAATCACCAGGGTGAGCCACCCATCACCACGGGCCAGCAGCAGCACCTCCCCGGGCCGGCAGGCACAGCACTGCACCCACAGCAGGGATCGGTGAGAGCTGACAGCACATAATTAGCAGATTAATTAATGAGCCGCCCTGCTCAGCCCCTGGACAATGCTCCTTCCCAAAGTCCCCCAGCTCTTGGACACCCACCTGCTCCCACCCCATGGCAGCCCTTCTCCAAAGGGAAGAGGGCAGAGGCCATGGCTGCAGGGGAAACTGAGGCAGGGGAGGTGCCAAAGCCAGACGCCTCTGCCAGGAGCACAGATCTTAAGGTATATCATGCATGCACAACATCTTCACTCCCCTGCAGACATTCTTTTCCTGGGAAAGAGGCCTCTGAGAGGTTTGCCAGCACCCCCTTGGCACTGCTGGTGCCAAGCAAGCTGTACTCCCAGGGACATCCCTGTCCTCGTCCCTTGGGCATCCCATTCCTGCAGGCACTGAGCTGCCCAAGGAGCCCTCGCCACCTCTGACAGAGAAAACGCAATTCCCACAGCTGGGAACACCTGGGAGAGGGAGCAAGGTGACATTCCCAATGCTCTGTACAGCAGCCCCCTGGAGAGGCTGGGTCCTGCCCCCACCAAAGCAGGGTGCAGGCAGCAGGAGCCCCACGGGGCTCCCCAGCATTGTCAGGTGATTAAAACAAATCTTTGCATGTGTATATCTTTATATATACAGCATATAAATATATATACACACACACACCCCGTATATACACACACAGGCACACCTAGAGTTCTCCGTATATAAATAAATATATGTCGGTTGGAGACAGGATACAATCGGCAGCACTGAGCCCCCCCAGCCCCAGTACAAACCAGTTTTGCCCCCTCTGGTCTGTCCGGGTGCATCCCAACCCCTCATCCCCTGCACCCTGCTGTCACATCCTGCCCCTTTTCCAGGCAGGATGAGACCCTCGGGGAGAGAAATCCAAAGCCACAGCAACACAAGCCCAAGCGACAGAGCAAAGGGGGCCCCTTGCATCCCTTTGCTGGGACTCTCCGGCCGTAGGGAGCAAAAAAACCATCGGGATGAGCTCTCCTGGGGGTCCCTCGTGGGGCAGGGAGCGGGGCTGTGGCCGGGGAGGGCTGTCCCTTGTCCCCCAGCACACGAGCCCGGCCGGGCCGCTCCGCTGCCTATCAGATGCTTCTCTGTGCAGAAAAAAAAAAAAGTGATAGTAATAAAATGAAAGTCGACAGATTTTAATTTTTTTTTGCACAAAGACTTTTTTTTTCCGTTTCTTTTCTTTTTTGTGGGTTGTTTTTTTTTCCTTCTCCGTTCTGATCGGTTTGGGTTCGGTGGTTTGGTTTTTTTTTTTGTTGTGGGGTTTTTTTTTTCGTTTTTTTGTTTTTTGTTCTCCTTTCCCCCCTGCGTTTGGTTTTCGCTTGTAGTTTTTCATTCCCAGGCGTGGCGAAGAGCATGCATTG